>VSMD01065795.1:0-52390 GCA_008750895.1 Mirza zaza
CGGCGCGGTGGCTCACGCCTGTAATCCTGGCTCTCTGGGAGGCCGAGATGGGCGGATCGTTTGAGCTCAGGAGTTCAAGACCAGCCTGAGCAAGAGCGAGACCCCATCTCTACTATAAATAGAAAGAAATTAATTGGCCAACTAATATATATATATAAAATTAGCCGGGCATGGTGGCACATGCCTGTAGTCCCAGCTACTTGGGAGGCTGAGGCAGCAGGATTGCTTGAGCCCAGGAGTTTGAGGTTGCTGTGAGCTAGGCTGACGCCATGGCACTCACTCTAGCCTGGGCAACAAAGTGAGACTCTGTCTCAAAAAAAAAAAAAAAAAAATACAAAGGACATACACAGAATGATTTCTAAAATAAAGATGAAAATTCAGGAGCAAGGGAATGAAGAGAAAGCAAATGTGATACTAGTGGGAGTAAAGAGAGTTGTAATAATTAAGCATAGTATTTAGATAATGAGTTAGTTTTTATTATTTGGAGGGAAGGTGTAAGGAGTACAGAGTAAAGAAGGCAATAAGTCTACCACCTTGAAGACTTTGTTTAGAAACTTGTAGTTTCTTTATTGGGTGACAGTCTGATGGTTTGGAGGGGAGATGCTATGGCCAAATTAGCATATGTAATATGCACAACTATTATGTATCCATAATAATTAAAAGCAAAATAATAAATTTTTGACCATAAGTAATACCTCAATGATCAACCTTTCTTTACAGACATCAGAGTCTCCTACAAAATTGCTTGCAAGAAAAAGTATGTATCATAAAATTACATTATGTATTAAATATGTATCATTATGTATCATTAAATTAAAGCAGCATATTAGTCATATTCTCTCATGTGTCATAATAGAAAAAAATTGTGAATTATATAACTGGGAATTATCTATTGATATTTGTCAGCCCCCTTCTTTGCCTTTTTCTTTTCTAGGAAGTTCACTTTCCATTAATTCTTAGATTTGATTGTGGTTCAAAATTATTATCAAGTTGGCATGTCAAAGAGGGGTCTCATGGGTATAGAATGGTAGAGCATTAACAGATCTAGCCATCACAGGAACAGCATCAAATTCCACAAATCCATTCTACAATGGGAAGCCATTAATAAACAGGGTTTTGTAGACCTTGCTGGTGAATTCAGCAGGAGGTAAGTTGAGATGCCTGGATCAGTCTTCAATAGTTTTTAAGGGAAGAAACATGGTTACCTAAGAAGGTCACATGAAAAGCTACCTTGTCGCCTATGAGCTGGGACTTGAAACAGGCAAAGATAAGACGGTATGTTTTTATAAGGCCCATCTTTGGAATCTAGACAGACCAATCAGGAAAGGAAAAGTTTGGGGAATAACACGTACTCTGATACACTATTTCACATGGACATCTGCTCAATTCATAGAGTGTGCAGTAGAAGTAAAAGTTTTGACCTGAGGGAATATTTTTCAGTTTAATATTATAATGCAGAACAATTAGAAAATAGGGTACTATTGATCATATTTCACTATATAGAAAACTTTAGGAATGTCCGTCTTTTAATTATTGAGGTTGGAAACTCCCATATCTAGTCTAAGAGTCGTAATGTAGGTCTATTTTTTATTATCTCTGGTAATAAGAAAAATAATATATATAAAATATCTGAGTTTATATATATATATATATATATTATTTTGTATTCCAGCATATTATGGGGGTATAAATGCTTAGGTTACATATATTGCCTTTGCTTCACCGGAGTCAGAGCTTCAAGCCTGTCCATCTCCAAATGGAAAAACAAGCACCACATGTACTCACCATCAAATTCGTATTAACTGATCAACACTTATGTACACATATAGTAGTAACATTCATCAGGTGTTGGGCAGGTGGGAGGGGAAGGAGGGGGAGGGTATATTCACATCTTAGTTTATATTTTATATGTGCTATAGTTGATTTAAAATAATTATCTTCTCTCTTAAAATTTAGGATTTATTCTTTGATTTAGGGTGTATTTACATGAGAGAAGTATTTTAAAACATAGGGTGTCACCCCCAAATATATTTTTAAAATCACTAGGCATTAGTTATACAATAAGTTAAAAAGTATATTTAAATATTTGAGGATTAGAGCTGAAAAATGGCCTTTCCTGGTGTGCTCCCTGAATGTTCTCAAATGAATCAAGAGACAGTGTGTTACAGAGGTGTTAACTATTTTTTGAATGGTGCCTTAAAATATGAATAATTTTGGACTGATATAGGCAACATTTTGGATGTGAACTGCCGCATTATAAGAATCATATTATTTAATGTGATGCCCATCCGTCAGCCTTCCAAGCTTTGCTGACAATTACTTGTGTACAGCTTGTACGTTTTAGGAGCTATAACAATTTAAAAACAACTACTACTTTAATATAAACAAGATGAGTTTTGCAAGCCCAAAATATATTTGCAATAAGTAAGTACATCTTATGCAAAAAGTATTTCACTATAATACAAAATAAATCAACTTAAAATTCATCTGCAGTTCTAAATTCCTTTACTTTTTTTTTCTACATATTTTTATAAACCATGGTGACAATCCACCTATGCATTATTTCATATGAAAAATTCAATGTTACCCTCTGGATGCCCCCCAAACAATAAAGTAAATTGTTAAGTGATATTTTTTTTTCATCCCTGATTGTCCCCTTTCCAGGTAACTTCTGAAGAACTGAATAGTATAATCCAGAATATAATGACTTGGGTTGTGGCTACAGTGACCAGTATATTATACCCAGCCATCACAAAATATGAAGAAAGGTTTAGAAA
This sequence comes from Mirza zaza, assembly GCA_008750895.1. Taxonomy (NCBI): domain Eukaryota; kingdom Metazoa; phylum Chordata; class Mammalia; order Primates; family Cheirogaleidae; genus Mirza; species Mirza zaza. The sequence continues at coordinate 2,778 of VSMD01065795.1, forward strand.
TAATACATATCCAGGATCTGATGAGTCCACCCTTTCTTCAGATAGTTCAAGTTTCTGTAGCACATGCAGTGAAGACTTTACATATGGAAGCTACACATCTGCAACTAAAATGTTTCAGGAGGAGCCCCATGCATTTGAAGATGACACACCAGTAAAGAAACCAACCACACCTTTAAAACCTCCTTCTGCACAAAAGGAAAGAACAGTTGAGGGGAAACCATGTAACACGAAAGGACAATCTATAACCTCTAAACGCAAACATGATAAAACCAGTTTGATAGGTTCATCCCCTAAGGTCAGAAATTGTAAGTCTGATAGTCACCTTTTAGCATCATTTGAAACAGGCACAACAAAATCTAGGAATGCCACCACTGAAACAGATAGCTTAGGGAGTTCGTATTTTTCTGATCAAAAAGTGAAAGCCATGGATGAGATAAAGAATTTAAAAAATGTTTTTGTTAACTTTAAATGTTACTTGAAAGAGGAAACTCAATTGATTTTAGAAAGCATTTTTCAAGAAATAATGTCTGATTTAACCCAGGCCATTCCCTCTCTTTCTTCTGTTACTGCTGAAGTTTTTGTTGACCAACATGAGGCTGAAAAAGAAGACTCAATCTCCACTGTTGATATCTGCTCAGTAGCTTCTGAGATTGTGGAAGATATGCTTGAGAAGTTAGAATCGGCAGTTGAGAAAAGATGTGTTGAGATGTTTTCACAGGAAGATTTGTCAGTTGACGTTAAATCAAGTTTAACACCCAGTGAAGAATACCTCATATCATCAAATGAAAAACCTTTAAAAGATTCACTGCCTTGTACTTTGGAACCCATGTGTGATATTGCAGAGAACATGGTACATGATATTTTAGAAAAGCTAAAGACTCTTGCATCTTATAAACGAAATGAACTTCCTCGTCTTGAAGATAAAACTAAACATTCCCATCAGCAACATAAAACAGACCCAACATGTACGTCCCTTCAAACAGCTGGCAATAATAAGTCTAGTCCTGAACCTGATGCAGCTAATTTAATTGTCAAAGAAGAAATACACAATTTGACATCAAGTATTTTTTCCCAGTCCTCTTTGGTTGGTCATATAGAAGAAGTAGTCAGCACTATACTAGGTTATGTACAAACTGAACTTAATAATGAGAGACTTATTGCATCTGAAGAAACAGTGGAACTCCTTCAGCTATTTGATGATATCCTCACTCAGTTCCATCGGGAACCAGTAAATGCAGGTGTTCAAAAATCTAGACAACCTAGAATAAGAAAATCTTCTGACACTGAAGAAAAGTACAGACTCACTGGCACCAGATTATCTAATCATCATAAATCTGGAAGATCATTTCCACCTATTAATGTTCCAGGCATGGCCCTTTATTCTGAAGATGATAATGAAGAGATAGATGAAATTGTAAAAAATGTGCTTGATTCATCTTTCAAACAGGAAAAAGCAAAATCACAAAAACGGATTCCTAATCATTGGTCTACAAAGGAAAACACTTGTTTTGAATACAAAAGAAATATGAAACCACATACAAAGCCTGCTTCTAGAAGCAAAGGTGTAATTCATGATTGGGAATTAAAGTCTGAGCTACCATCTCTTAATAATCATGACATTTTAAAGAAAAAGCCCTGCTTGAATAAAGACATTTCCTTTTATAGCCAAGATCAAAAGCATCAAATACAAAAGTCTTCAGAAAACATAGTTAAAAGTATTTTAACAGAAATGCTTAAGGACATATCTTCTGTTCCTCCTGGTCACTTAGGCAGCCAAGCTAGGAATAGAGCTTCGGTTCTTATTTCAAAAAATCCTCAAGGACCGTCACATCAAGAATGGATTGACGAGATGTTCTCTGTGTCAGAAATTAGTACAGAGGCCCAAGAAATAACGGATGCTGTGTTAAATATACTTCATAAAGCATCAAATTTCATTTCATCATCAGTTCAGCAAACTTCACTAGATAATTCTGATACTTGCCACATAGTCAAAGAAACACCCAATAAAAAGCCATTGAAAATATGGTTTGACAGTGAAAAGAAAATGAAATATTTATCTTCACTTAATACAGATTCTGCAGCTTCTTCCTGCTTACAATTTGGAGAAAGTGAATCTAAACATGTAGAAGACATTACTGACAAGATCATTAATACAATTTTTAAAAGGCTGAAGTTATTTGTTTGTCCAAAATTGCAAATGGACATCAAACCTTCACTTGCCATGCAATCTTCATTACAATCTCAACTTCGTTCTTACACAGCTAAAGTAGTAGACATTGTTTTGAATGCTATCCTGAATGAACTGGAACTCAATGAGAAAAACCTGAATATTGAGGAAATTGACCATACTAAATCCCTTACAGAGAAAGGATTTTTTGCCGACACTGATAGAAAATTAGAATCTGTTGTCACAAATAGCAGTGATGACATTACAGCAAGTCCATTATTAACTTGTATTTGTGAAATGTTATCAAGTAAAAATGTAGATCAAAGAAATATTTCATTTCCTTCAGATAAGCCAGAATCTGTAACTTCATATGGATCCGACGAAATTGATAAACAAAATACTTTGCCGAGTAGGCAGTATAAAAAATCTTTTTACAAATATTTGGCTACTCCATGTACTCTCCACAGTGCCACTGATGGAAAAGATCTTAAAGAGAATGACAAATTGCAAGTGTTAGATAGAATTGGGGAAACACTACATGAAATGTTAAACAAGGTTATAGAAACCCCTCCTCATTCTCAGCCATCTTGTAGTCAGCAAAACAAAGAGAAGATGAATGAAAATCAGCAAAGCGCTGCTGCATTGCAGTATAATATCCAGCTCATTTCCAGAACGATTTTGGAATACATCCTTGCAAAATTATGTAGTATTGGCATGGATATCAGCCTTGCAAGTTCTGGATTTAAAGCTCTCCCTGAGTCTCTTGACATTGACAACCTCACATTTACTTCAGTTATTGAGGAAATGGCCAAATGCACCAACATAATCTCCAGCATAGTTTCACAAATAATTCAGGAAGGCAATAAAGAGGTGACCAAAAGCAATGCAGAAACTATTTCTTCTGTGCCCTCCAAAGCAGGGAGTACAAAAGAAATGCATTCAAATGAAATGAAAGCTGTAGCTTCAGATATTCTTAATATGGTCTTCGCTAAACTGGAAGGGTTTGCCAATGGAAATTTAGAAACTATAGGTGCCAATAATGACGGAAATAAGAAGAGCAGTAAAATAGATTGGGAATGTGAAAGTACCAGTATTTTCACAGACACATATGCAGAATCATTGCAATCTGCTTTATACATGCATGCAAAGAAGGTATCAAGTGCTATTTTGAAGGCTATTCAAACAGAATTAAATGTGAATCCATCAGATTTGAGCACAAGTGTAAAAAATCCACCACCTGAGGCACAAATGTTTAAGAATATAGTCAATTTAATTTTAGATGCAGTATCTTCAAATATTTTTAATGAAACTGAATCTGAAGAGAGAGACATAGAAAATTATGGATACAGGCCAACTTATGGAAATTTTCTTCCTGGAGGAGCTGAATCAGATTCATTTCTAGAAGATGATGCAAATACAGAGAAAATACTTATTGGAGAGACATCACAACTAAGAGAAGAAACTAAAACACATTCTCTTGAACAATGGGTTCTAGAAAGAACCTTAAACAAAATTGAAGTAAAACTCAAAGAACCACATAAATCTCCAGTCACTCCCATTATAAGAAATATTTTAAATGAAATTTTTCAAAGTGCTTTAATCAATCAATTAAATATGCTTTCTCTCTCCCACTCTCATTTTAGTGGTATGTCTCACAATGTTGATGAGCCAATTGCTCAAACATCTGTTCAATTTATGGACAAAATGATGTGTCCTTTAATATCCGAAGAAGATGTAACCATAGTAACAGATAATATTGTTAGAATTGTATTTCATAAACTTTATTCAGCTGCTATGACAGAAAGAAATATAAGTGCAAATAAGTATAAAACGATTACCTTTTCAACAAATGTTTCTTTTCATGAACACACCTATAGAGGAAAGTCTTCTGTCACTGTGTTGGACAGAAACCCATGTACTCTTCAGTCTAGATTCAATGTTGACAAACAGGTCAAGGAAAATGTAGTTGCAGATATTGTACAGGCAACTTTAATAAATTTAGAAACTTTTGCTACTTCCAAATTAAAATCTCTTTTTTGTCCCCAAGTCAGCTTCACAGTTCCAGTGCCTTTACCTATTGAGCAAGATAAGACTACGTTGAGCAACGCATTAGCATCCAAAGATTCATATTTGGATGAACAATTTTCCTATTGCTCAGTGGATTATATTAAGTCAGGAAAGACCAACTTGTGCCAAGTGTCTTTGTCTAAATTAAATAGTTATGCAACAGAAGTGGCTAGAAAAATTTTACAAGGCATCAAACATGAGTTAGATAAAGAAAGAGAAATTCCTTTCTTAACTCATAACATTGTGGTTTCTGATAGTATTGCAAGTCGAATTGTTAACACAGTGTTAGATATTGTCTCATGTAAAGGCAAATGTGACAAAACCAGTTCTGACAAAAAGATTGACTCAGATGAGCAAGAAGGTATTATTGAAAAGCTGTTCAATAAGACTGAATATCGAAAAGTACTTCAATTTCAAATACAAGATACCATTGAAGATATCTTGTGTGATATTTATGAGAAAACACTATATCAGAATAATATCTCATTTGCCACACCCACTCTGAAATGTAGCATAGCTGATAAACATTCAGAAGCAAATTCTGAAATGTCCATTGAGGAGAGTGCAAATAAGATTATCCCAAAACTTTCAGTTCCTAAATCAGATGTCATCTTGATATCCAAAGATATAGTGAATATTGTTCTCCATAATCTCAGTTCTGCTGTCATGCTTGTCATAAATGCAAAGAATCCTACTTCAGCAAGATTGCCTCTGACCTTTTGTGATATGTTTCCCAAAACAGAGTGTCAACAGCCTCATCTTATAGCTTCAAACAGTGAAAGAAAAACAGAGTGTTTTCCATACTCAAGAAATCAGAAATCAGATTATGATGATGGTAATCAGGTACCTATAGTAAAGAAAGAAGACATCAAGAAATCTGCCCCTGACCCATCCGAGGAAAATGCTAACTTCATTACTAAATCTATTTTCAATTGTTTAGAATCTTTTGCGACAGAAAGAGTAGATTCATTAATTACTCTTGCTTTCCAGCCTAAAGAAAAGTCATTTGTTAGCCCAGAACTGCAAAATTGTAAACAAGATGACAGTGTTTTTCATGAATCAAGCCAAGTGGAATCAAACGTGAATGTCCTGAGAATATCAACAACTGAAACTGAAATAAGCCAAGAGCTCACAGATTCTACTTTTGCCAGTTACAGAGAAAAAATTGGATCCAAAATTCATCTGTCACAAGCTAGCCTTAAGAAACATTCTGATAGCATTGCCAGTGCCATTTTGAAGCTTATTAAAAATGATTTAGACTTAGAAATCAAAAATGTATATCCATATCCAGACAATATATTGTTCCAAGAAAACATTATTATGAGTGAAATTGTTGAGAGTATCTTAAAGATTTTAGATGATAAAAGGTCTGTAAAGGAAATTTGTTTTTACTCAAAAGAGAATCCAAACTTAGCACAATTAACTGAATCAAATGAAATATCGCTGGGACATAAACAGAAGGATGAAGACACCAAACTATCTCTGTTTACAAAATATCCATTAGAACAAAACCAAATGATATTGGAAAAGAAAAACCAGAGAATTGTTTTGGAAGAAATATTTATGAGAAATAAAGTCTCAAAACAAAAAGGAAAAACTGAATTGCTCAGTGCAGTGGAAGAACATTTGAATAAGTTGTATCAAAGAGTAATGGAAGTTATAGGCCATTTGCCTCCATTTAATGAAATCTCTCATTTTATATCTAATTCTAAAATTAAAACATCAGACATAACACAAAAAAACGTTTTTCAATCACATATTAACAGTGCAGCAAATGACATAATTGAAAGTGTTTTGGGAAAAATGTACTCTGTAGTTGTGACATCATTATATGAAAATAATAAAAGTAGAGAAGTAGAAACATTGGACAACAATGATTCCTTACCATTGAAACCATCATGGTTTGGAGAAACTAAACAAGCAGGAGAAGGAAGTAATTCCTCTAGGTATGTGACACCACAGGTTTATTCCTGTGCAGACAGTCAAAATGTCTCTGTGTTGGAAAACACTTTTTTGCAATATTCACCATTGCAGGTGGAGAAAAATTTAGTTCAAATGGTTCTCGATAAGATCACAAATTTAATCTCACTTCATCTAGATGAGACTTTGGCCTCTGAAGGTTGTACTGATGAATTGCAACTTCTGAGGCTACGTGGTTCTAAAGTCAGCTTTAAGGACACCCCTAAGCCAAGTTTTAAAACAAGTTTGAAAGCAAGAACAAGAGGTACCTCTTTGCCTAAACTTACAACAAAACCACACCCGGGGCCAAGTGCTGCTAAGGCCAAAAGCAAGATCAAATTAGGTCCTGGAGAAAAGATTCCAAGAGACAGCCGGTCCAAGACTGCCACTGGGCTGTCACACATCCTATCAATAGGCGATGCCAAAAATTTATTGAAAACAAAATTACCCACTTCAGAACTAAAAATGTTTGCAAAGGACATAATAAGTAATATTCTGGAAACAATTGTGAAAGAATTTGAAAAGACAAAACAAACCAGAGCAATGGTAAATATAAAAGCGTTACCATCTGATCAAATCATGGCAGCAAATAAAATAGTTAATACAGTTTTGAAAGAATTATATGCTACAAATAACCATAATTTTGATTATCCAATAAAATTCTCACATTTGGATGACCTCAAACTTTCACAAGGCAGCACAGGTGCAGGGTCCCTTGCCAAACAACAAGCATGTTATTACTTGGAGAATGTTTCTTCACAGCTAGAACAAATTTTTCCTAAAGAAGGTATATTTAAAAAAATGTTTGACAAATGGCAGACAGAATCAAATGACGTGGAAAATGAAAAATGTAAGCTATTGACGATTGCTGAAAATGTTTTGACTGAAATTTCAATAAAAGCAAAAGAATTAGAATATTCTCTTTCACTTTTAAATTTGCCACCTCTTGAGAATTGTGAAAGCAGATTTTATAATCATTTTAAAGGAGCTTTGGCTAGAGCTGAGGATACCAAAGCACAAATTAATATGTTTGGAAGGGAAATTGTTGAAATGCTATTTGAAAAATTACAGCTATGTTTTTTGTCCCAGATGCCCACTCCAGATCACAAAGAAACTCTAACTAACAGTAAAGAACATATTACTGCTAAAGGTAAATATGGTTTTCCAAACAAGCAAATCTTCAGTAGTTTACCATTCTATAATACAAAGACAAAAGACAAATTTTCTGTGGGCTCTAGCAACCAGATTGTTAAAGAGATCATAGAAAGGGTTTTAAACATATTAGAGTCATTTGTGGACTTGCAGTTTAAACATATCTCTAAATATGAGTTTTCTGAAATAGTGAAAATGCCTATAGAAAACCTTTTCCCTGTCCAACAGAGACTATTAAGCAAAAAGATGCTGCCAAGATTACAACCACTGAAAAAGTTTTCTGATGAATCCAAGTCAAGTACTATTATTTTCAAAGAAAATATGCAGAATACCCTTCTACAGGTTCATTCATTCCATTCAGAATTACCTAAATATGCTGTTAATATTGTCAGTGACATGCTTGGTATAATTAAGAACAAGCTAGACAAAGAAATGAGCCAAATGGAACCATCTTCAGTTAGCATTTTGAAAGAGAACTTTGTAGCAAGTGAGATCATTGGCACGCTAATGGACCAGTGTACACATTTCAATGAGTCTTTGATCAAAAACCTTCCAAAGCAAAGTTTGTTCCAAGGAGCTGAAAATGCCTACATTGTTAATCAGGTTGAATTAGCAACCAATATGAAAATGCCCACACCAAAGTTGGAGGAAGCCAATTTGGGGGATAATCCTCCACAAATGAGTGTCCCTGGGTTGGTGCTTTATTCAGAAGAAGATAGGAAAAAAAAGTATAGGATTTCATCAAATTTACCCGCATATGTCAGATCCTCTGTAGAAGACACAATTAAAAGCTTAGAGCCAACGGAAAGCCCTGATTCAGAAACTATGCCACCATGTTTGCTAAACAAAGTACAAGACCACAGCCCAAGGAAATCTAACTCTCACCATTTTGAGGAGGCCATGACAGGAAATAGCTCCCTCTCTGAAGGCAGTGTTTTACAAAAACTGTTTAAGAAAGCAAATGACTCCACAGAAGCATCACTGAAGCAAGTTATGTCATTCATAGAAATGGGAAAAAATGAAAATCCAAGAATGTTTCATTACGAGGCCATAAAACCAGTTGTTGAGCCAAACCAAATACAGACAACTGTTTCTCCACTCAAGATATGTTTAGCTGCAGAAAATATTGTCAATACCGTACTGTCCAGCTATGGCTTTCCAAGTCAATCACACACTAATGAAAGCATGGAAGCAATGAAACCATTTTTCATATCTAAGCAAAGCCCTTTATCTGAAGTATCTGGAGGACAAAAGAATGAGGAGAAGAGTTTGCTAAGAATGTGGCATAAAAGAATCAGCTGTATACCTGAAGAAGAAAACAAAAACCCTGAAGCCAGCGGGATAGATTCTTCTTTATTGCACAAATGGCACAAAAATAGGTGCCCAAAGACAAAGAAAACAGGGACTCTGAATGAAGTGGAAGTCATTGCTTTTGCTGATCATGAACTGGGTCTCAATGAAATTCATTTTATAGCAAGACATGTCACCACATCTGTAGTCACACATTTAAAGAACTTCAAAACTAAAGGTAAGCAAAAGATAACTTATTCTAAAAGTTGGCATAATTTAGGAAAAACAGTAAAAGATATGTTTAAAGGATGTTCTGTCCAAGAAGCTGCCTTCATTGTTTTTCTGAAAATAGCCTTGGAGACGGGGTGACTATTTAGTTGCTTTTTAATCTATCACAATACTAAAAAAAAAAAAGTTAAACAGTTGCATTGTTTGAATGTGAAGGTTGTGTTGCTCAGTTTGTCATATCTGCAGATGAGAGAAAATGAGACAATTTTAAGGCAGAAGATTCTGGTTGAGCAGGAGGCATGAATTCCAATGAGTTTTTTTTGTTTTGTTTTGTTTTGAGACAGAGTCTAACTTTGTTGCCCAGGCTAGAGTGAGTTCCGTGGTGTCAGCCTAGCTCACAGCAACCTCAATCTCCTGGGCTCAAGCAATCTTGCTGCCTCAGCCTCGCGAGTAGCTGGGACTACAGGCATGCACCACCTTGCCCAGCTAATTTTTGTCTACATATATATATTAGTTGGCCAATTAATTTATTTCTATTTATAGTAGAGATGGGGTCTCGCTCTTGCTCAGGCTGGTCTCAAACTCCTGAGCTCGAGCAATTCTCCTGCCTCAGCCTCCCATTGTGCCAGCATTATAGGTGTGAGCCACTGCGCCCGGCCTCCAATGAGTTTTTAAAATTCTTGTGCCTGACTTCTATGATCATATAGCATGTACAGTTAATTGATAGAAAGTTATGCAATACTTTTTCAAAGTGTATAATTGAAGCTTTTGCTATAATTATTAACAGTTTATAAAAACAATAGAATTAAATATCTTGTTTTGTTTACATTCCAGTATTCTGACTTAAATTCCTTTAAGGTAAAATACTCTAAATATATCTTTACAAGGATTATATTTACATTCTCTTTCTAAGAATGCTTATCTGTATATTTTAGGTTAAGTTTTATGTAATAGTAATTTTTTATATATCAAAAACTATTGATTATTGCTAGTTTAATAAGATTTAATCTAATAATGCTATCATAGCCTTGAACTGGGCCAATAATTCCAGTTACCAATAATTAGTTGCTACATTACCAGTCCAAATATATCACCTGTCCATTGCTCAAATAGGAGATATTAATAATCCTATCAACCTGTGCAAAGATGATGTTTCTTATCCTTAAAACCAGTATTCTCTCAAGATGGATAGTTATGCATCTACAATTAAAACTTTTAAGTAGACTTTCTCTAGGCATGACCTAATTGATCTTAGAAAAACAAAGAAAAACAAAACAAGGAAGAGTAGATCCATGATTCCGTCTCTTAGGTACTTGGCTTTTTCTATCAAATTAATTCTTTGTACTCAGACATATCCAGGGCCTTCCAGTGACTTCACTCATGATCCTTCTTACACTTGGAATATAATTTCCTTACTCCCTACATCTCAAAATGGCCAAATTCTGTTTAGCAATGACAGTTCAGTTTATAGCCTCCCATTTCCAGAGTCCTGCCTGATTAAGTTCTGAGGAAAATTTTGAGAAAAACACTGTGTTGCTTTAGCTGCTACTACCGTAAGTTGGCCATCCCAAGTAGGTAAGAATTTGTCACAAATAAGCTATCGAACGGAACAAAGAACAAAGTCCTTTGGCTAACTTGGTTGAGCCTTCCTTGTGACAAATTGTTTCCTAGGAGTTAAAATACAACTGCCATTGCAGCCTATCACTAACCATTCTGGTGTTGCCACACTTTTATTTTAGTCAATTTGATACTGTAGCACAATTCCTTAGCATCCTAAAAGTAAAATATGTCATTAACATTAAATGTTTTGTCTAAAAATATTTTTAAATACTTATATGCAGTCTCTAGATACCATGGAAGACATGATAGGATATATCTGCAAACCTGAAAATTATTTCTCTGCCCCAGGCTTTCCAGCTTCATAGAGCCCATAATCTTCCAAACAAGGCAGACACCAGCACTTGGCTTAGAGGTTTGAATCATTTGGGGCTACTTCCTCAACTTACTGGGTAAAATTAAGATTCTACAAAATGAGAAATAAATATTTGAGGAAAACCCAATTTCTTTCTTGACTAGGTTTTTCTTTTTCTTTAGTGAGGTTCTCCAAAAGTGAAATACATATGCAAATAATTACCAATATATTGAATGTTCTATATTTCCTTTAATGCATGCTAAAAATGATAATGTTTTCTTTCTAAGTTTTCAGTGAGGAGAAAGCATCTATTGTTTCTACATTGTCAAGGAAAAAATGTGAATCAAAACAGCATCAAAGAAGCATATACAGTGATTCTTCAGTTTATCAATTATGTGAACATCTCGCTGAGTCAGTCATTTACCATTTAATTTCAAGTATTTCTGATGGCATCAAAGAAGGCAGAGAAAAAGAGAAAGCATGTGAAATCCAAGAAGCAGCATTTAACAAGATTATTTCAGTGCATTCTCAAGTGTTTGAGAGCAGGTCAATTTCTATTGGAGAACTTGCTTTAAGTATTTCTGAAATCATTATTAAAATCCTTTGTAATAGTAACATTATAAAGGCTGACAATGCACAGCAAATGGGTTCCATAAAAACAAAATTCATTTACTGTCCAGGAGTAGCTTCTGCTGACTTTGATGACCTCTTTCAGGATTTCTTAATAGGAGTGATTCATGTATTGTCCAAAGAAATAGGAATAAATCATCACTTTGAAAGCAACAGAAGAAAAGAATCATTTTCCATATTTCAGAGCAATACTGTATCCAATTGTGACAAAACCAATACTATGGAAAGACAGACAGGCCAAAAAGATTGGCAGTCATCTACTCAACAAATTGATCCACTCATTCAAAAAAATAAATTAAATTATCTTGCACATAAATTAGACAGTCTGGCTAGTAATCTAAAATCAAATGAATCCAAAGAGGTAGTCAATAAAATTTTTAATATTGTTTTAGACTTATTTTCGCCAGATGAATGCCCAGAAAGGGCTACAGATTCTGGTACAATAGCAAGAAAAATTTTCTCCTCCCCAGATGATCAACAAAATAATAGCATACTTAGAAATAACTTAGGGCTCTCCCCCAAATCAGTTTTTCTTCTCAATATTGTGTGCGAGAAACTTATTAGAATACTTTTGGAAAAATGCACAAGCACTGTATTTCTTGATAATGGTTCTATTTCTGATGAAATATCAGCAGAATGTCAACTTTTAAAAATACTTCAAAGTGTAGAAGATGGAGAATTTGATCATTGTAAGAGAGCAATGAATCGTGAACAACTTCAAGGAGATTACATGTCAGACCTTTTGGAAAATCTGGCAGAAATGGATCAAGGTTTATTGTCATCAGACTCTATGCTTACCATTATTTCCCACAGCTTGGTTAAATCATTGATGGATAAACTAACTCAGAGTATACAACAAAATCCTGAAAGTCCACCTTTTGCAAATGCACATTTGAACTACAGAACAAGAGAAATACAATCTAGTTTCACAAAACCAAAAAGGTCAGAATTAAGAGCACAAGGTAAAAGCTCTTTAGGATGCATGAGTTATGACAGTAATTCTTTGACAGAATCTCTGTACAATCCAAGTGTTGCTAGCTCCAAAATACAAGCACCATTTGGCAAGAAATACAAAGTAAAATGCTCTTCTCTGTCATCTCTTAAAAGACAAGGAACAAAGGAAATAGATCCAATAGCCATTGATAACAACCTCCATCATGGAGGTATGAATATAGGTGTTTATTCAGCTACACTTTTGGAAGAAATAATTTCAGAATTGTTTTTTAATCTCTCTACTTCATTGTGGGGTAAAAATAAAAACATCACCATGGCCCAGCTCAATGAGATGAATACATTACTTGTTAACAACATAGTGAATGAGTTTAATAATGTTCAAGTCACTGTTCTCCGGGATGCTGAAGAACGGCTGTGTTTTCCACCAATCCATAAAGAAACTGTTAGTAAGATTGTTGACTCAATTTATTATGATGTTTTACAGCCATATGAATTGACTGTTACATGTAGTAATAATCTGGCATATGACAGTACCTCAATAGCAGAACAAATAACTAATGGCATATTGTTAGAGATTTTAGACTACCAACTCCCATCTTCTTTCAGGGCACGGCTCATGCCCCACTCATGTTACCCTCTCAAAGCAGAAATTATACTGCAAAAGCTTCAAAATAACTTGAGGGAATTTACTTCCCTACCCAAGTCTTCAGCATGCTATAGCACCATGTTATCACACTCATTTTTAGAAGATGTCATCAGAAGGCTTTTATCTCAGCTCATTCCTCCACCCAGTAAGGTGGCTTCCTCTTTGGGAAAACAATATTTAATCAGTTCAGATTTTAATGAAATGTCCACCTGTATAATAAATAAGGTTATGTCAGTCATTTCAAAACATAAAATATGGTTCACTATATATGATAATCAATATCTATGCACTGGAACAAACCTCCAAAAGATGGTGGATTCTGTTTATAGTAATATTTTGCAAATATCTGATTCTCTTGCTTCGATACAGAAAAGTATAGTCAGCCGAAGCCCAATTATGGTTGACCGAATAGCCAGTTTAATTATCCAAGAGATTATTGAAAATCATCTTCAACCATTTTTGTATAGAGAGCTTTTACCTCGTCCAAGGACTCCACTGGATGCAGTATCTAATATGGTTAAACAGATTCTCAGTGAAGTCACAGAGTTACACAGACCCCCGAAGCCATCATCGTTAGGTGTCTACCCTGATACATTTGTGGGGGAGATTGTTGCCAGACTTTTATCAAAGATTTTCAGCCCAAAGCATAACACTGAAGTTGAGCTGGAAAACATGACCCAAAAAATAGTAAACTCAGTAAATAATCATTTTGACAAAGCTAAAATTCACATTCTGTCTGATAACAAAGAGCAGTTTTTCCCCTCTGCCGATACAGATATTGTGGATGAACTTGTCACCTCAGTTTATAGAAATGTTTTAAAACAGCATGGGCTAGATCCTGACATTGATACAGAGTCTAAAGACAGTGACATTTTTGTGGAAAATATTACCAATTTAATTGTAGCAAGTATTTCAGATTACCTTCTTCATCCACTATTTTCTGGGGATTTGTCAGCTTCTTCCTGTTCTATTTCAATGGCTGAAAATATTGTTCAGGAAGTCCTCAGTGACATCAGTAAATCTACTGAGTCAAGCCAGAGTTTACCTCTGTATAACACGTTGCTGCCATACACATTTTTAGAAGACATGATCAGAGTACTATTATCTAAATTCTTTCCTTCTGCATCTAGCATGGTTCCTAATAGAGAACCCCCCGTTTGGGGAAACGATAGATCAAGAGTGAATTTCAATGAAATTGCTTCTAACCTAATTAGTGATATTAGGATGAAAATTTCACAACATGAAATTCGATTTTCAAAAGATGAAGAAGAAACCAAGTTTGTTTATTCAGAAGATGATGTTCAGCATCTTGTTGACTCAGTATTCAAAAATATTTTATCAGACTCTGAGTCTCAAGAATCAGTTGAGCAACATATCACAAGCAGTAATGATGTTCTTATTGATAGAATAGCAGGTTTTATCATTAAATATATCTGCCAACAACATCTTCAGCCTTTTGTGTGTGGAAAGTCATTATCTTCCTCATCATACACATATTTTGATGATGAGATAAGGCAGTTATTTTATGCCAGTGTTTATTCCTCAACTTTTTTGGAAGATGTGGTCTCTGGGGTTTTAAGCAAAATATTTCACAGGGTGATAGGCATTGTACAAACAAAATCAGAAAGAGATTCAGAAGATGAACTGTTTGATAAAGCTGAAAACCTCATACATTTTATAACAGAGGAATTCTCAAAAGCCCAAGTTAGCATTTTAGATAATGCTGAGAAACAATTATGTTTGCCTCCAGTGGAAAAAGATGTAGTAAAAACAATTATTGACATGGTATACAGCAAAGTTTTGCAAGAATATGAAATGGAAATAATGCCTGATAAAGATTTTCTAAATGACACAAAGACATTGGCTGAAAGGATAACTAAAATCATCCTGGCTGAAATTTTTGATTTCCAAATTCATCCAGATCTTATAGCAAATCTGCCTTTTAAGTCACATTCCAAACTCAGTGCAAATGCTTTGATAAAGAAAGTTCAACAGAATATTAGTAAATCAAGATTCCGAAGACAAGCTTCAACAATATATACGACTGTGTTATCACATACTCATTTGGAAAAAATAATAACTCAGCTTGTATCTAAAATGAGTCCATTGGACTTCAGCACAGAACATCCATATATTTCTCAATCAGACTTAAGTAATACAGTCATAAAACTCATAAATGAAATCATGTCAATAATTTCAAAACATGCAATATGTATTACTAAACATGGGAATGAAAAACAAAGTATGATTTCAGAAAAAGATATCCAGTCAATGGTTGATTCCATTTATGCTGATCTTTCTCATTCAAATCTGTACCAGTGTTTTACAAAAGATAAAAAAGGCATAAGTAATATACCTGCCTCAAAAATAGCAAGTTTTATAATAAAAGAAATTTTTAACCATCATCTTCAGTCATTTTTATCTGGAGATAAATCTCTCCTTTCAACTGCAGTTGATCAAGCTTACAAAACAAAAGCAGCGGATCTTAAACAAAGAGAATTGTCTCTTATTGTGAATTCAGCTGTCTTTTTGGAGGAAGTAATTTCTGAGCTTTTATGCAAAATCCTTTATGCATTTTCACGTAATGTTTTGGCTGCTGAAAATCCAGATAGAGCAAAAGCCAAAATTACTACCATTGTTACAACATTGGTAAATTCCATTATTATGGAGTTCACCACATCAGAGCTTTTAGTTGCGGATAACTTTGATAAAAACTTGTGTCTTTCAGAGGGATATAAAGAAATGCTTCAAAAAACAGTCAACTCAATTTATGAAAAAATATTAGATGACTATAATTCTCTGACTAATGTATACAGGGCTATACAAAGTGACACTGTCTATTTCGGAGGGAAAATATATCATTTGCTATTAGAAGAAACTTATGATCATCAGGTACAGTCATTAGTTTCAGGAGAATTAGTGTCTTCTTCCTATTCTTCTCCTCAAGCTGATAATATCATCACTCGTGTCCTCAACATCATCATGAAGGATAGCCATGCCTTACCATCATGTATTACTGTGTTGCCTCGTTCTCTTTTAGAAAATATGGTTTACAAGCTCCTAGTGCATATCTTCCCTTCAACTGACACTGAAAATGAACTAGAAGAGGAAGAGGTTCCACCAGATTATGAGTTTGTGGATGCAGCTTCAAAATTAACTGATGAAATTATAAAAGAAATTTCTGAACATGAGATTCGACTTTCCACGGCAGAAGATAATGTAGAAAATATGCAATTAGAAGCTATTGAAAATTTGATTGACTCCATATGTAATAATATTTTGAAGAAATCTGAATTCCAAGCTGAAGTAAAAAAAAGTGCAAGCAAAAAGGGACGCTCATTTCTCAGTAAAATAGCCGTCTTCATTATGAAAGAAATCATGGATCATCATTTAAAGCCATTTTTACATGGTGAAGAATCATCTTTCAGTGACTTATCTGATTATAACCATGTCTCTTTACCTACTGAATCTGGCAAAGAAAAGACACAGCCTTCTTTATATTCAGCTACATTTTTGGAAGATGTAATTGTTGACCTTGTCCACAAATTTTGTTCCCTCCCCATTATTACTGAAAATTCTAAGAAAAAAAAGATGCCAGAGTCAGACACTGTGGGCTTGGCTATAAAATTTGCAAACTCTCTGATAGGGGAATTTAAGAAAAGTGAAATTAAAGTATTACCAAATGCTGAAAAAATGCTTTCATTCCCACCAATTGATAAAGAGACAGTTGATAAAATATCTAATTTTGTATATGACCAATTCATAGGAAAATATGAATCTAATGATATTCAGGAAAATGATAAAAGTGACATTGTTATAGAAATGATTGCTGCTTTAGCCCAGAAAGCAATCTCTGCATTCAAGATTCAACCACTTTTCTCAGGAGACTGGTCTTCCATCTTCCTTTCATTTCTAAATCCAGAAAACATCACCCAAAGAGTTCAGCACCTACCACAAAAAACCTCTACACAGATAATCAGATGCTTGAAAGGTAACCAACTTACTTTGCCGCAACAATCATATAAACACATTTCTTTATCCTCAGACCAGAAAAATATGATTGACACTTTGGAAATAAATGGAGGTACGATGAGTAGAAAGAAAAGTTCCAAAACCAAGGACATATCAATGAAAAAAGGTGACATCCAAAATTCAATACTTACTTCTATAACTACCATTATGAAAAGCAACATTATTAACCTAATTTCAGGGTCAGCTGCAGGTGTGACAAATAAAAATAAAGAGGATGAAAATAAAATGGGAATTTCTATTAAAAAATATAGTAAGAATGTTTCCAAAGTTTATTCTCCAACTAGCAATGTGAAAAAGAAATATACTCAGGAGCCATATTTGAGGGAAACACTTAAAAATGGTGAAATTGAGAAAAAAATAAAATCAGCTCCAAAAGACAAGGAAGAGAAAAGTCAAGAAGTACACACACATTTTCCAGTACCTCCTGATGATATAGAATATGTGAATGAAATGCTCGTATCAGATTTTGAAAAAGACAATGAGAAGAAGATTGACAATACAACAGAAAGATCATTTAAACAAGTTGATGATTCCTTTCAAATATCTACTTTGAAATCCAAGGAGAAAAATATGGGGACTTCAAAAGAGAAAACTTTGGAGATAGTAGCCCAAAAGCCAAGTAATGAGGAGAGGAGAAACTCTATAGCTCAAATGGATATGGATGAGGCAATATACTCAGGTTATGAAGATGTTCAAAATGTCATTGAAAATATTTATGATGATGTGTTTAAAATATCTTCTCAAGAACCATCAAGTTTTTCAAAATTAAGATTCAGTGAAACCCCCTCAGGTGATACAGCATTAAATGTAATCCAAGATGTTAACAAGGATTCGGTTCAGTCTGTTAAAACAGAAAATTTATCCTTCTCAATTAATAAAAATGTCCCTTCCAATGAAAAAGAAAAGAAAGAGAAAGAGAGAGAAAAAGAAAAAGAGAGAGGACGAGAAAAAGAGGCAGAGAAAGATAAAGTAAGAGAAAGAGACATTGAAACTGAACCCAGTAAACAAGACCTTCCTCAGTACTTCTCAGAAAGTAGACCTGGAATTTTTCCTGCAAAATTTTTAGAAGATGTTATTACAGAGATGGTTAACAAATTGATATTTTCTTCCTTACCTGAAACACAAACACATGATAGATGTCAAAACATAAATGATGATGAAAACCAAGCTGAACTCTATGATACTGCTTTGAAACTTATCGATTCACTATTAAAGGAATTTTCAGATGCTCAAATTAAGGTATTTAGGCCAGATAAGAGAAATCAGTTTTTTCCACCTGCAGGTAAATATTCTTCAGTTTCTAAAATACCTTCCAGGTATAAGGAATCAAATACAGATGAAGTATCACCCAGCATTAAGATAAAAACTGTGGATAAAATGCCACATGTGGATAAAATGACTAAAATACCCTCTTCAGATAAGATACCTTTCCAAGATAAAATACCATCCATTGATAAAACATTGGTCAATAAAATTGTTCACTCCGCTGTTTGCAACATTTTGAAGAAATATAGATCACAAGACTCTATTTGTAAAAATATAAACAGCAATGGAAAAAATTTAGCAAGGCAGCTATGTAGTGCAGTGATAAATGAAATTTTTCGACATCAACTTAACTTGATATTTTGTGATGAGGTTCCAGTTTCAACATGTTTTCCTCTGGAATCTAAGGATGTTGTTAAAAAGGTCCAAAAGGTGGCCCAAACAGCCAGCAAAGAATGTCAAACATCATCACCATATACCATAATGTTGCCTCATAAATTTTTAGAGAAGGTGATTTTTGCTCTTTTATGTAAATTCTTCCCAACAATATCTAATACCAAAACAAAACAGTCTGAGGGCAATTTGTTAGCAGAACTGGATTTCCTTCAAAGGATGTTAGTAAGTACAGTTGCAACAGAAATCTCCAAAGATGAAGATATGATTATACAGTATGTAGAATCCTTACATTCCAATGATGATGAAATTATTCAGTTAGTGGCTCAGTCTATTTATAATAATCTCTTGCCACAATTTGGATCCCAAGAGATCATACAAAATTGCATGACTAGTGGATGCAGAATCCTTTCAGAAACTATAGTTGACTTAGTTCTACGAGAAGTGACTGGCAATCAGCTCCAGCAATACTTTTGTGGAGAGCTAACTCCACATCAGTGTGCAGAAGTGGAAAGTGTTGTTGAAAATATCCTGAAAGATGTTATCCAAACTACTAATGTGCTGCCACCTGAACCATCACATGTTCATAAACTATCTTATAACATAGTAGAAGAAATTGCTGTAAAATTTTTATCAAAGATTTTATCTATGTTTCCAAAAGTGCATAAAGAATCTTTCTTCTTTCAGTCCCTAGAAACTGAGATGGAAACAATAATCTCAAAAATACTAAATTCAATCCAAGAATTTATCTCCAAAAGTCAGATTAAACTTGTAGCACTGGCCAAGGAATCACCTACTGTACCTATAGCTGACAATGCAACTATTGAAAAAGTAGTTAATTCTGTTTATACCAGTATTTTAAAGCACTCTGGCTCTCTTACTTCTGTATTCAAAGATTTAATGGGTAAGAGCAATGCCCTCTCTGATATAATAGGGTTTTTAATGGTGAAAGAAATTTCTAATTCTGAATTTCAACCTCAAGTAGAGGAAGAATTATCAAGTACAGAATTAGTTCTAGAAGCTGTCAAAGTTATGGAAAAAGTGGTCAGAATTGTTGATAAATTTAAGTTCCAGGAAAATTCTTCATCTAGAAAAGATTCTACATTAGATGCCAAGTTTTTAGAGGAAGCATTGGCCTTGTTCTTGGCTAAACTAGCAAAGTTGCTAAGTGCCTCAAGCAAAGATGAAAAAAGCTTTTCAAAGCCTGAGTTAAATAAAATTGCATCTCAACTGACAAAATCTGTAACAGCTGAAATTTCCAGAAGTAACATTACTCTTGTCAATGCTGATCCTGAAAAACACTTTTTAAATCCAGAAAGTATAGAAATGGTTTCTCATGTTGTAGATTCTGTTTATAGTGATGTCATACAGCAATTCGGAACTGACAAAGAACTTTATTATGATATAAAAGATACAAACAAAGTCTTCCCTAAAAAAGTGGCTGGTTTAATTATTGATAGGGTTTCAAATTTTCCATTAGATGCAGATGCAGTTAGTCCAAAAAGTTCAAATGCTGCTAAATTTGGAGAGTTAGACATTAATAGAATTGTTCAAAAGGCACAAGAACACTCTGATAATATGGTCTCTGACTTAGACAAAGACGAATCAGATCAAGATTTATCTGAAGAGGAATTTTCAGTTGAAATAGTTCCACATGTTGGGAAAAAACCGATTAAAATAGATCCAAGGATTGTCTCAGAACACTTAGCAGTCATTTCTGTAAAAACTCATCCTCTTGAGAAGCTTAAGGCGGAGTGTTTAAAAAGAACTGGACATAGCATAGCAGAACTGAGAAAAGCCTCAATAAGTGGTAAAAGATATTCTTCCTCATATAATGTAGGACAGAGAAAGAAAGAAAGGCGTACCTCATTGGATCAGTCTGGGCGACTGGATTTAAAACCCTTAGAGGTAAGTGCAAAGGTAATGGCAGAAAAATGAAGAGTGAGACATGGTTGTTCTGTGATTTCTTTCCTCAAATAGGTATATGAGAATGCATTTAGTTGTTGTTTTTGCTCAGCCCAATAGGAGAATTGGTTGTACCAGTTCATCCATCTAATCATGTGATTTACTAGGACTTGCCATATCAGTTCTGTGGCACACTCTAAAAGTCTCAGGCTAGTTTTCCCAAGACAATCTATTTGAACTAACATTTTTTTGAAGAATGGGAATATAAGAACATACCCTTAACAGTAAAACCAGACTGACTAAAATTATAATTGTCATTTGAAAATTCAGAAGAAACAATTTTGTATAATTTCTTTAGTTATTCATTATGGATATCTAAAGGAGTTCAAAAGGGCCAACTAATAGAATATCAGGATATATAGAACTATCTAATATAGTTTTAATTCTCAAATTTAAGGCCTACAGTAGTACTTTTTTTTTTTTAAAAAAAGCAACATTCATCAGCAAACATTAGACTGCAAACTTTTAGATTGCACTTGTCCTTATTATTTCACTTTAATTATATTAGTCTTTCCCATTTGCCCTGTACTCTCAAGATGCGCCCAGTGTCTTTCCTCTTCCCTTGTTCTGGACTTAGCTGCCCTAATGCTGCTATTTTATGAACCTATTTACTCTTGTTGTACACCTAGCACTACCCTGTAGCCCCATACTTGGGCCCCAAATATATTAAACTAATCGGGAATTCAAAATGCCAATAAAACTATTAATACTACTGAGTACAAAAGATTTGTTTAGCCAATAGAGTTACATTGATCCATTAGACATTCTGATTTCTATCAAAGCCTCTTGTACTGATGGTGTGCATTTATAAAGAGGGCTGAGTTTGCTTAAGGATGTAGTCTGTGGCCTGGACACTGAACAAAGTTTTATATTAATAGAACCATCTCCCCTGGCACATAAGCTCAGAGTGAGTTTTTTCCAACACTGTTCTGCTGTCTGTTGAATTAAATCTCAAGGTTGGCAAATATGTTAATTAATTCATTATGTTTTTAAACACAAATATTGAGACTATCATGGTCTGGGACTCCTTTATTCACCTTTACCCTTAGTTTTTTAGAACTGATGATGGTCCCTTTCAGCTCCAAAATTTCTTCTGCCATCTGGATTCTCATCATTATATGAGCAATACTTGGTAGTTTCCATTCATATATAAGCAATTCCTTGGGAGTAATCTTTCTGTGAACAGACTATAAAATAAAATTACCCCAAATCAGTTTTTAACTATCTATGGAATTGTCTATCAAAAATCTTACCCCTAGCTACCAGCTTTCTTTACTTGAGTCATTTATATGCCACAGAAAGCAGTAAGAGAATATTTAAAACAAAACATATATCTTTGTCCTCTTAAGGGAAGGAAAAGCCATCCCAAAAATAAAACAATAAACAAGCAGACATAGGGAACACAGTTAAGGCATATGATTTGCACCAACCTATGTACTAACATTGCCTATTTTCAGCAAAAGGACAGAGAAGAGACAGAAAAACAGAAGATTAGGTCAGACACCCTAGACTCTCGTTGGCTGTATCTCAAGGCTTAATTCTCTGTTTTGAGGTACCATATATTTTTAGCACCCTTGTGCATGTTGAAACCACATGCAGAAACAAAACCCAAAGCCATATAAAATGATTTTGGATATTCTAAACCATTGTCTTCCTTTGCTAGCACAGATACTCAAAATTGATTGTTTTAATTTTTTAAATAAGTTGTTCCAATATTTTGTTTTTACAAATATCCTTTTAAGGTCATTATCTGAAAACCTTGCTTACAATTTTAAAAAGAATATTATTAGATTAAATCAATTTTGAGGTTCTGTGGCACAGTCAAAAGTTATAGAAATCAGAATGTTATTTTATGTAATTATGTGTTATAATTATCTTTTTTTACATCTGTTTTTAACATTGTCAATGAAATTGCAGTTTGACAGAGAAAATGAAATGAAATGAAGAATCTTTTGGAAAATATGTCCAAAAGATCAGTAGTGGAAGAATAGGCAGTTAAAATTTAAGACAAAAATTTTGGCTATTCATTACTTTCAAAAATCGAAATCATGCAATTTATTTTTTTTCCTTACAAATATGTATATTCAGAGTTCTCTAAAATTCCTTACCTAGGATTTTAGAAAAATAGATTATCATGTCTACTTGTAGTGTCACAAAACTTTCAAGATAAATGACAAAAATAGAAAAGTATTATTTTTGGACAAAATGTAAAGTTTAGGCAAAAAAGAAACTCTATTAGAACTTCCACTGCTTTTTGGAGTAAGTTATGTTAGATTAATATATCTGAATGTAAAGAAATGATGGACAACAAATATTTCTTAAGATTTCTACTTATTTCTTCATTTAAAAATATTGCTAATATACAAATAAGTGGCATTTGAAGAAAATACTTAAATTGAAATTAGAAATCATAGGAAAATTGCTATATTACACTAGAGCTGCAAAAAAAGTGATTGAGGCATTTTTTTTAAAAAATTGTATTTTTAATTTCAGGCTGTTTGCAGAAATTCATTTCAGAATATAAGAAAGCCTGATATTACCAGGGTGGAGCTTTTAAAAGACGTTCAAGGCAAAAAAGATCTTATTATTCGTTTAGTAGCTCATGATATTGATCAAGTGAATTTGGATGATGATATACAAGAGGAAATAAATTCTGATGAAGATGAAATTGTTTTAAGAGAGGTTTTTGCACAAGAACACCCACTCGAAAATCAAGACAAAGAATTCAAGAAGCCAGTGGAAAGCAAAGTTTCCCCTAAGCCAATGCTAAGCACAAGCAGCCTCAAAAAATTCTTGTCATTAAGTAAATGTTGTCAGCCCACATCCAGTGCAAATATTGAAAGTATTGAACCAATTTCAAATGAGATAATAGAATCTGATGAGACACTTGTTAAAAGAGCTGCTGCTGAGCTTAACATGGCAACAACAAAAACCACACCTGAAACAGTCTCTTCAGAGAAAAAGCCAGAGCGTAAGGTAAGTGAGTAGCATGGCTGTCAATGAAAAGGTAGAGAGCTTCACAAATTTGGTCCAAGAATGTACCTTGATGAGACACAAAAGAACACTAAAATGAATTATCTCCTGCCAAAGCTGGTGATATTTACAGCATAAGGGAAATAATGAACAGATATAGCCATGAAAGTCAACTTTGGGAAAGCAGATAATGGAAAGAAACCTAGATTAATTGGAAGCCCAAGGAAAAAAGAAAATGGAAACCTGTTAAGAAAAATGTAAGCTAATTATTGAAAACAACAGATTCTGGCCTTTTTGTATTTTGGGGTGGTAAATACTCATTGAAATTTTATGTGGAGAGCCACATGCCAATAGAACAGGACAAGAAGGCTGGGTGAGATAGGTGGAAGTGAAAAAAGATCCGCAGAAATTTAGATTCTTCTGGGTTTGAATCCTGACTCTGACTCAATAGCTAAGTAACCTTTAGGCAAGTCACATAGCCCACTTTTTTCTTAAAAGTGTCTTAGCCAACTTACTCACACTTAACAAATCAATTAAAATTTTTAATGTCACCCTATAATTAGCTCATAAACTCTAGAATCATCATGGTGCAGAGCTCTTATTACTGATTCCAAGCCCTCAAGTGATGGTCTGGGCCTCAGTGAGCCTTTGGGTATTTTCCTGTCATATATCTATACCATAACATGTTTTTGGAGAATATATGATTTAGAATTTCCTGATGAAACAATTCTTTGGATTATTCATTTGATGAGAGTCCCAGGTTAATACAAAAGCTGACATGAACCAGAGAAAAGAACAGAGACATAACTCTGGTCAATTCAGAAGAACACTATTCCCAACAAACAGATCAAAGTATTTGTTAAGATAATTTACCTGGAAAGCTTCCTAGTTGACCCAAGTTGAATTGAATCTCTGTTCTTTTCTCTTTTGAATGCATAAAAATATGATTAAAAGTATTTTTACAGTTTAGAAATAGAAAATGATATTCTTTAAATATTGTTCTAGGTTTATGTTTAAAATTTACTCAAAACCCAATATCACAATTTAGATCACCCTCACTGAGCCATTTCAAGAGAATTACATTGGAACAGACATTTTACTTAGAATTATAGGACATTTTACTTAGAATTTTACTTACTTTATTAGACTTACTTTACTTACTTTATTAGACTTTTTAGAATTTTACTTAGAATTTCACTTACTTTATTAGAATTACATAGACATTTTACTTAGAATTATAGACATTTTACTTAGAATTATAGAATTATACAACCACCTTTTAAGTAATCTCTAAAACTTTTTCTTAAAGTGTACATTAGACTGCAAAATAATGCCAAAAAATGAGAAAGTACATATATCAAACTCTACTTTGCATAATACCTGATTTTCACTTCCAGGAAGAAGAAACGAATCTTGTTGCTGAACCTACACATTACTTAATACACAGAATTATGAGTTCATCTTCATACAACCAAGAAGACCTCATTCCATATACCAGGTACATAAAATTAAGGCAATACAAATGTAGAAAACTAAGATGAAAATAGAGCTTATAGGAAGAATGCGGCCCATAGTAAACCTAATGGAACAAATATTCATCTTCAGACCTTTACTCATTTCTTCTTATTCTGCCCTCCCTTGGCTTCCCACTGTGGAAAATTCCTAAGCCTCCTCTTGCTACCTGGTCCCCATTTTTAGTTACCTGGCCTCTACACCTTTGTTTAGAGACCTGTTTGTAGTGCATCATGTCGTGGATCAAGTATTTGCTAATGGATTAGGATACTTTTTAACCTGAGAGACAGGCACTGGGTCAGCAATAGAATATGCACTATGAGAACAAAAGGCTTCCTGCACAGCTCTCTTAAATAAGCCAAATGTTCTAATGTCCACTGCCTGTAAAAAGAATCTACAGAAGAGAGGAAGAAATATAAGTTGGACCATTCAGAGATGAATTCTAAAAGCTAAAGAGTTTGTTGTGGGGCTTTAAGAATGAGTAGCATTTACATGAGCAGAAGACAATCCAAGTTTGGGTGACTGTATTAGCAAAATATGAACTGTATGCCAGTTATATGTGACAGAGAGGATCAAAGTGTACTGTAGACTTAAGATCTGATTAATAACTCTGTCAAGAATAGTTAAAACATCTAAAATTGTTCTTAAGTTTATAAAAATATTTATAACATGGAAGAGGTACATTATTATCTGGGGAGAAGCATTGGGTATACAAAGAAAAAAGTCGTTTATATTTTTTTTCCACTCAGCATGATGGAATTATTATTTTTTTGACATGACAGTGTTTTATACCATCTATTTCTGGCCCACTATTGTCCATTTTCTAGCAACATACATAACTAGTAATGAAGGCACCCTTCTACTGTTTACATCAGTGAAGTAGAATGAAGCATAGATAATACTAAATAAAAATAAATTCAGAGCAAGATGATAGATACCAGGTCCTTGTTTTCTATGTAAACAAAAAATAAACAACTACAAACCTACTAAATCCACTTTATATAAAAAAAAAGAGCTTTGGAAACCAAAGATTTGCAACAACCAAATGAACACTTAATCAAGGAAAAGCCACATAAAAAATGAAAAAATAATCTGTGGATTTTAACTTGTTCTTGTACCCAAACTCTTCCCAACATGGTACATCACAGTAGGGATAAAGGAGTCCAATTCCCAGTTTCTTCCATTATGGTGGAAAAAGCAGAGTAGAACTTGGTTGCAATGTTCTGGGCTATCTATGTACTTCCTAAGGAAATTATTTTTATCTGATCTGACTAGGAGCTCAGATATAGGCAATGGTGGCATAGATTGGATTGAAGCCTGGAAAGCATAGAAGATAGTTAATGGGTGCCACAATACATGAAAACTACAGGGGGACAGCAGAGCCACAAACACCTTGTGAAAGAGATTGTGGGAATAAGAATACCATAGAATATCTAAGGCCCTGAGAAGAAGCAGGGAGAGACCCACCGTAAAGTTAAGTCATTTAAAAACAGCTCAGGAAAACTAGAGAAATATGGCTCATTCAAAAGAACATGATTAATCTCCAGATAATGTACCTAAATAAATACATCAATTGAAATACATGGCAAAGACTTCAAAACAACTGCCTTAAATATGTTCAAGAATTTTAGTAAAGCACAAAAACTAATGAAATTAGGAAAAAAATATATATCAATAAAATGAGAATATCAACAAAGAGATGGAAATTATTTTTAAAAAAGAACTAAACAGATTCTGGAGCTGTAAAATATAATAACTGAATTTAAAATTTCACTGGAGAGTCTCAACAGCAAACTTGGATAGACAGAAGAAAGAATCAGTGAACTTAAACACAAGTCATTGCAAATTATTAAGTCTAAAGACCAAAAAAGAAAAAAGACTGAGTGAAAAGTGGTCACAGCCTAAGGGACTTTTAGGACACTCTCAAGCAGACCAATATAAACATTAGGTGAGTCCCAGAAGAAGAGATTGAGAAAGCAGGAGAGAGATTATTTGAGGAAATAATTGCTGAAAACTTCCTAAATGTGAAGACACATGGATACATAAGAAGCTTAATGAACTCCAAGTAAAATAAAAACAAAAGTACCCACCAAGGGACACACATAATTATCAAATATTTGGTCACAAGACAAAGAGAGAATCTTAAAAGCAGAAAGAAAAAAATTAAAGTAATCTCAATGAGATTATCAGTGGATATTTCAGCAAAAATCTTGCTGGCCAAGAGGCAGTGGGATGATATATTTCAAGGGCTGAAAGAAAAATAATAATGTCAAACAAGACCTCTACATCCAGCAAAAATGTGTCATCAATGAGAAAATAGTCAGACATTCCAACACACACAAAACAGAAAAGAAAAGAGAAAAGAAAAGAAAAATCTAAGGGAGTTCATTAACAATATAACTATCTGACAAAAAATACCGAAGAAAACTTTTTTCAAGTTCAAAAGAAAAATGAAAGGATGCTAGATAGTAACTCAAAGATATATGAAAATATAAATTTCTGAAGTAAATATAAATACATGGAAAATATAAAAACCAGTATTTTCAGAATTTCGTTCATAACTTCACTTTTTACTTTATATAGGATTTAAAAGACAAATGCATAAAATATAGATTATCTGTGTTGATGGGTACAGAATATATAAGACAAAATTTGGGATATCAGAAACATAAAGTGAATAGGGGGCAGATGTGAAGAAGTAGCAATTAAGCAATTAAGGTAACTTGTTATCAATGTAAGAAAGATTTTAACTTTAGGATATTATATGTAATCCTTGTGGTAACCACAAAGAAATAATGTATAGAATACACATAAAAGGAAATAAGAAGGAAACCAAAATGTGTCACTAAAAACATCAACTAAATACAAAGGAAGATAATAGTAGTGAAGGAAATGAGGGACAAAAACCTACAAGATACATAAACAAATAACAAAATGGCAAAGGAAAGTTCTTCCCTATCAGTAGTTAATTGAAGTGTAAATGGATTAAACACTTAAATCAAAAGATGTAGAATGACAAAATAGATTTAAACAGCAGGATTCAACTACATATCATCTACAAGATACTCACTTTAGATCTAAGGACACATACACATTGGAAGTCAAAGAATGGAAAAAGGTACCCTATGCAATTGGACACAAAAAGAGGGCAAGGGCAGCTGTATGGATATCAGACAAAGCAGACTTTAAGTGAAAAACTGTTATAAGAAAAAAAGAAGGGCACTATATAATGATTAAATGGCAAAACTCACGAAGAAGATAAAACAATAAACATATATAGACACTCCCCAGCTTAACAATAATTTTAATTGTGATTTTTTGATGTTATTGTGGTGTGAAAGCAAGGCATGTTCAGTACAGAATTCAATAAAGTACATAAGATATTGAACAAGTTATTATAAAATAACGTTTATGTTAGATGATTTGGCCTACCTGTAAGCTACTGTAAGTGTTGTGAACACATTTAAGGTAGATTCAGTTAAACTATGATGTTTGGTAGGTTAGGTGAATTAAATACATTTTCAACTTATGATATTTTTAATTTATAATGGGTTTATTGAAACATAACCCCATCATCAATTGAGGAGCATCTGTATGCATCAAACATCAGAGCTCCAAACTATATGAAATAACTACTGACAGAATTGAAGAGGGAAAGAGATAGCACTACAAAAATAGTAGAGGACTTCAATTAGATGACTTCCAAAATGTAGAAAACAACCAGACAGAATGTTGGTAAGGTCATAGAGTATGTGAATAACACTATAGACTAATTGAACCTAACAGATATACACAGTACACTCCACCCACCAATAGCAGAATACACAGTTTCCTCAAGTGCACATAGAACACTTCTCCAGGATAGACCATATCTTAAGCCACAAAATGAGTCTTAATAGTTTTAAGAAGTTTGAATTCATACAGAGCATCTTTTCCAATCACAATGGAATGAAAGTAGAAATCAATAGCAGAAGGAAAAACAAAAACATCTGCAAATATGTGAAAATTAACACACTCTTAACTAATGGATCAGAGAAGAAATCACAAGGGAAATTTGAAAACATTTGAGATAAATGAAAATGAAAACAAAATTTACCAAAAATTATGGGATACAGCAAAAGGATTATTGTTAGGAGGAAAATTTTTAGTTGTAAATTATTCATTAAAAAAGAAAAAAAATTTGAAAAAAGTAGCAAGATTGTGGACTAGAAGCTGCCTACACAATGCCACTCCAATGGAGAGGATTGAAAATGGTGGATAGATGCCCATCTTTGGATTAATTGTCTGATCAAAAGCATTGAGAATCTACAGAGAAAAGGCAGAAGTGAAGAAGTGGGAAGTGGGAAAAGGTGCTCAGAACTGGAAGTACTTAGGGTAGGTGTACATATATGGGAAAGGGAAGGAGGAAAATACCCCAGACTCCATGCTTTCCCTGAGGATACTGCAACCAGAGCAGCGGGAGGACCCCTCCACTGCAGCAGGCCTCTGGTGCAGATTGAGAGCCCTGGGCACTGTGGCTGGCACTATTGTAATATCCTAACCCTGGAATTCTACTTTTGCCCAGAGGTCAGATCTGTGACTGCAGCCTCCTGCTTGACCTTGCCAGGCAGGGAGGGAGTGGGAAATCCTAGCACTCACATGCACCTCATGGGCAAGTGACATATACTCCAGCTCCACCAGTGCCACTTGGGCCCTAAGCAAAGCAGGAGACTAAGGGCTCTGCACCTGCTGCTGTGATCTGGACAATCATGCTCAATTGCACTTCCTGTAGGACCCAGGAAGAGTATGTGCCTGTTGCCCTCAGGGCACACTGCTGAGATAGAAGGACCACTGCCACTGCAGCCTGAAGGGCTTCATGTGGGACAATAACCAGTGCAGCTGAGGCCTTTGGTCTGCACACTACTGACCTACACCATTATCCACAGGCACCCTGGGTCTTGCACCCTGAGCATGTCCTGCCCCACTCACACCCCTTAGTGCAAGGCTATCCCATACTACAAGCTGAGCATTGTGCTCCACAGACCTGCTCCAGCCTGAGTAGGCACCCCGTCTCATGGGGCTAATCTGTTCAGGGGTCCCATTCCACCTCACACGTGAGCTGAGACATTCCAGTTTGCTCTGCACTAGGGGCCACTCTGCCCCATGATCCTTGGACTTGTGGGACTGCTACACTCTGAACATCTGGTACACCCTGTGCTGCACCTGGCTCAGACCTCACCCAGTGCACACAACTGGCACCTCAGCTTTCCAGGCCTGCACGCATGCGCACCATGCCCAGTGGACCTCCTCTGTCCCCTACACACACCTCATCCTACTGGCCAGTTTTACCTCTTGTGTGCACCAAGCATTAGGGCCCAGCCCTGCCATAGTGGGAAAGTGACAAACTCAAAGGAACAGGGGAGATGCAGCAGAGCAGCAGTGTTTAAGGCTCACGGTACATCAGCCCTTGTCCTGCCAAGCAGTATATTCAGAGACCCATGCCTGTCTTCACTGAGCAACAGAAGTCTCAGTAGAGGAGAACAGGAGCACCATATCTACTACCTGTTTTGAGCTGAGAGAAGTGGCACCAAATGAAAAGGCACCAGTATAAAAACTCCAGCAACATAAAAAACAAGCTATCTCAACACCCACAAAGAATTGCAATAGCTCTCCAGTAATGAACTATAACCAAAAGGAAATTTTAGAAATGACAGATATGGAATTCAGATTTTGGATGGCAAGTAAGATGAATGGAATTGAGGAGATTGTAAAAAAACCATCTTAAAGAAACCAAAACAGTAATTCAGGACATGAACACAAAATTTACTTAAGAAATAGATAACATTAAAAAAGAGATAATAGAACGTAAAGAAATGAAACAGTCATTTAGGGAATATTTAAATACATCAGAAAGCTTTAACAACAGATTAGACCAAGCAAAAGAAAGAATTTTAGAGCTTGAAGACAAAGATTTCAAAGTAACTCAGTCAGTAAAAAAACACAGAAGAAAGAACGAAGAATGATCACCAAGAGAAATATGAGATTATACAAAGCAAATTAATATAAGAATTATAGATATCTCCGAAGAAGAAGAAAAACCAATAGGAGATTTAGATATCCATAGCAGTATCAGGGAGGTTTTCCTCTATTATTCTCTCAAATAGATTTTCCATGCTTATTGGTTTTAGAAGGAGAAAGTCTTCCCCAGACAAGTAAACACTAAGGGAATTTGTCACCACTGGACCTGCCCTATAGGAAATGCTTAAAAGTGCTCTCTATATGTGGAAAAGAACAATCAATACTGACCAATGTAAAAACATCCAAAGTTAAAGCTCTCAACCTTTACAAAACAGTAACACAAGGGAAAAAACAAAGCAACTATCATTCAACATGATGAACAGAACAGTATCTCACAAATCAATACTAACATTAAATAGTTTTAATACTCCTTTTAAAAGGTACATACTGGCTTAATGAATGGAAAAACACACTCCAAGCTTGTACTGTCTCCAATAAACCTGTTTAATTCATAAGGATACTCATAGGCTCAAGGTAAAGGGAAGGAAAAATATATTCCATGTGAATGGAAATCAAAAGTGAGCAGGAGTAGCCATTCTTATATCAGATAAAATAAACTTACAGCTAATAATGGTAAAAAAAAGATAAATAAGTTCATTATATGATGATAACAAGAGCAATTCAGCAATAAGATATAACAATCCTAAATATATATGTACCTAACACAGAAGTTCCCAGATTCAAAAATAAAATGCTACTACATCTAATCAAAGAAATAAACAGCAAAACCATAATTGCTGGAGACTCTAACACTCAGTACTAACAGAACTAGACAGGTCACTGAGGCAGATGATCAACAAACACTGGACTCAAACAAGATGCTAGGTCAAATGAACCTAACAGACATCTATAGAACATTCTACCCCAAAACTGCAGAGTATAGATTCTTTTCACTAGCACGTGAGAAATTTTCCAAGATAGATCATATGTTAGCTCACAAAATAAGTCTCAGTATATTCATAAAATTAAAAATCATTTCATGTATCTTAGACTATAATAGAATAAAACTAGAAATCAATTCCAAGAGATACTCTTAAATCCATACAAAGTCATGAAAGTTAAACAGCCTCTGTTGAATGATCATTGCCTCAATGATGAAATTAAGATGTAAATCAAAAGATTTTTCAAAGTGAATGTCAATCATGACACAAGCATCCAAAATCTATGGATGCAGCTAAAACAGCATTGAGAAGAAGCTATAGTCCTAGCTTCTCAGGAAGCTGAGGCAGGAGGATCACTTTAGACCAGAAGTTGAAGGTTGCAGTGAGCTACAGTGACGCCATTGCACTCTACCCAGGGCAACAGAGTGAGACTCTGTCTCAGATAAATAGATAAAATCCAAATCAGGAAAGAGGAGGTCAAATTGTCCCTGTTTCCTGATGATATAATCTTATATCGAGAAAATCCTAAAGACTCCACCATAAGACTCTTAGAATTGATAAATAAATTCAGCAAAGTCTCATATGGAAAAATCAATGTACATATTATTGTATTTCTATATGCTAATAACAGTCAAGCTGAGAGTCAAATCAAGGACTCAATGTCATTTACAATAGAGACAAAGAAAATAAAATACCTAAGAAAATACTTAACCAGTGAGGTGAAAGATCTCCACAAGAACTACAAAACACTGATGATGGAAATCAAAGATGATGCAAACAAATGGAAAAACATCCTATGCTCATGAGTTGGTAGAATGTTTTTGCAGAAATAGAAAAATTCATCCTAGAGTTCACTGGAAGCTCAAGGGACCCTTAGTAGCCAAAACAATTTTTAAAAAGAGCAAAGTTGGAGGTCTCTCACTTCCTGATTTCAAAACTTACTACAAACCCACAGTAATCAAATAGTATGATACTGTCATAAAGACACATTTATAGAGCAAGGAAAAAGAATAGAGAATTCAGAAATAAACCCTTGCATATATGGTCAAATGACTTTTGACAATGGTGTCAAGACCATTTCATGGGGAAAGGATAGCCTTTAGAACAAATGGTGCTGGAAAAAATAGACATCCACATGCAAAAAAAATGAAGTTGAACCCTTATCTTACACTACGCACAAAAATTAATTCAAAATGGATCAGAGATCTAAATATAAGAGCAATAACTTTACATATGAAGACATAAGATAAATGCTTCATGACATTGGATTGGGCAATGATGTATGATTATGACGCCTAAAGCACAGACAAGAAAAGAAAAATACAAATAAACTGTACTTCATCAAAATTAGAAACTTTTGTACTTCAAAGGATACTATCAATAAAGTGAAAATTCAACCCATAGAATCAGAGAAAATATTTGCAAATCATATACCTACTAAGGGATTAATATCCAGAATATATAAAGAACTCCTATGACTCAACAATGAAAATGACCCAATTAAAATGTGCAAAGGACTTGAATAGACAGTTCTCCAAAGAAGATATACAAATTGCTACTAGGTAAGCACACAAAATGATGTTCCATGTCACTAATCATTAGGGAAATGCATATCAAAATCATGAGATACTACTTTAACCCTATTAGAATAGCTATTTGAAGAAAGGGAACTGTAGATGAGGGGAGGACAAGGGAGGGGAGAAAGGAAGGAAAAGAGAAAGAGGAAGGAAGGAAGGAAGGAAGGAAGGAAGGAAGGAAGGAAGGAAGGAAGGAAGGAAGGAAGGAAGGAAGGAAGGAAGGAAGGAAGGAAGAGAGTTGGTAAGGGTATAGAGAAATTGGAACTCCTGTGAATTTATGGTAGAAAGTTAAAATGGTGTAGCCACTGTGGGAAACAGTATGGTGGTTTCTCAAAAATTAAACATAGGATTACCCAATGATCCTGAAATTCCATTTCTGGGTATATACCCAAAATAATTCAAAGCAGGGACTAAAACAGATGTCTGCCCCACATTATTCATCATAGACAAATGGTGGAAGCAACCCAGGTATCCATCAATAGATGAATAGCTAAACAAAATGTTTGATATGCATTCATGGACTACATTATTCAGCCTTAAAAAGGAAGAAAATTCTGACATGTGTGAACCTTGAAGATATGCTAATTGAAATGTCAGTTACAAAAGGAAAAATATTGTGTCTCATCTGAGGTCCCTAAAGTAGTCAAATTCATAGAGATAGAAAGTAGATAGAAAGTAGGTTTTCATGAGTTAGGGAGAGAGGGAAATGGTGTGCTAGTGATTTAGTGGTATAGAGTTTAAGTTGGGGAAGATGACAAGGTTCTGGAAATGGAAGGTGGTGATGGTTGTACAATGATGTGAATGTACTTAATGTCACAGAACTTTACACTTAAAAAATATTTGAGATGGTAAATTTTATATGTGTGTGTGTGTGTGTGTGTGTGTAAAACCATAATTTTAAAAATGAGAGAAAAAAATAAATTTAGAAATCACTTTCATTTGACTTGGAATCTCACTATTCCAGGTTTGCTTTCATGTGAAGAATGACTGATTGTTCTTTTGCATACCCTTTAATTTCTTCCTTTAATAAATACATTGAAAATGATGTTCTTTTTGTTTTGTTTTAGCGAGGCTGGAGACTATAACCCAGATGCAACTGCTGGAATATTAGAAGGTTGTATGCTGTTTTCTTAAATTAGAGAGTATTCAAAAGGCAACTTTATTTATGCCTTTAAGTTATCAAAGTTATCAAACTTGAAGCTAATATTTTTTTCTGAGTTTATCTACTTTTGGAAAGTGCCAGTATTACCTCACTCACGTGTTAAAATTAGCCAAATACTTTGCTTTGTCTAAATTGCTGTTAAGATTTCATTAATTATTTTGGCATCAAGTATATGGTGTGATATTATGAATTTACATTTACCATGCTCCTATGAGAAATATCCACAAAAATAGGATGTATATCTGAGTCAGAACTCATGCTATTAGGATTTAATAATTTTTTGAAGGGTTATGTTTCATTTATGTCATAGCTTAGCCCTACTAACATGCAAAAAGGCTTTTAAAGCTAAATTTATTTGCTCACATTAAAATCTGGCTAGGATAGACTTTACTTATTATTTTTTTAAAATTTCTGTTAGTACTGAGTCCTTACAACAGTTGCAGGACTTTTAGTTTCTCTATTTGTTGAGACTTCAGAGAACCAATGTGGTTCTGACAATGACAGCATGTATAAGAGGTAGAGTGTCATGTTTACTGTAAAGTGGTTTTGAAATCAAACTGCAGGTTTATTGTGACTATTTAAAACATGAAACCAACACAAGAAACATACTCTCTTAATTTGGAAGTAAAATCATTTTCATTAAGATAATCTGTAGAACAGCAGTTAAGTATGCTAGAATTCTACAAACATACTGTAACCAGTAGGTGTCACAATAATCACTGGTATGATGTCTGAATTTTGGACTCATTGACTTTGACAGAAACTGCTTAATACAAGCAGTTTCATTTTATAGATGATGAAACTCAAGCTGAGAGTGAGGTAGTGACTTGAGCAACATTGTCAAAAACAGAGTCTAGTTTGCATCCCAAGTCTCCTGTCCCTAAATTTAGTGTTTTGTTATGTTTTATCCAACTTTGTTGCAGTGATCATGCTTAGTTCTTATATCCTTTAGTAATATCACAGCTGTCTAATTCATTCATTCATTCAAAAGATTTTTCTCAGAATCTCCTTTGTATTCTGAGATCCCATGTATGAGCAAGACTGGCAAAGTCCTTGCTTTCACGAAATTCACATTTTAACTTGGGGTGGAAGTCTCATCCATCTCAAGGGTAAGGACATAAACAAGATAATTCCAAATATTGATAAGTACAATCATGTGCTGCATAATGACGTTTTGGCCAAGGATGAGCCACCTGTATGATAGTGGTCCCATAAGATTGTAATACCATATTTCGACTGTACTTTTTTCTGTGTTTTGATATGTTTGGATACGCAAATATGTACCACTGTGTTACAATTTCTTACAGTATTCAGTGCAATAAAATGCTATGCAGGTTTATAGCCCAAAAGCAATAAGCCATTCCATATAGCCTAGGGGTATAGTAGGTTATAACACGTTGTGTGTTTAAGGGCATGCTATGATGTTTGCACAATGGTGAAATTGTCTCAGGCATTTCTCAGAATGTATCCTTCTTGCTAAGCAACGTATGACTGTAGTTCTACCTCATTTAGGACCAAATCCAAAGTCATTGCAATGGTTTACTAAACCCTGCATCATCTGGACATCACCCTAACCCCCAATTTCCTCTCTTAGCTCCTCTGTTTCTATCTGATTCACTCCTCTTTGTTCTTACTGACTTTCTTGCTGTCAGGCATTCTAGGCATTCAAGGCCTTTGAAGTTTTTGATTCTTCTATAGTACTCTTCTCTTATATCTGCATTGCTCATTCTTCACCTTCAGATATTTGCTCAAAGTCACTTTCTCTGATCACACTCTCTGAAATTGCAACTTAATTCCCATCCTGGCACTACCTATTTCACTTCTTTGCTTTTTCTCCCCAGCACTTATCAGAAAAATAGTATATTTTAATTATATTTTTTACTGTCTCTCTAGAATGTAGGCTCTACAAAGGTGTAGATTTATATGTGTTTGCAACTGTATCCACAAGAGCCTAAAACAGTACATGGCACATAGTAGATGGAAGCATTTAGTAAGTTAGGAGAGACTGTGGGAGGAACTAAGGGTGTAGGGGGAACACAAGAATTCTTTTTAGGTTATGGTGAGATTGAGGTATTCATTATAAATTTGAGATGTCACATAAGCAATTGGATATTTCAGTCTAGAATTAAATGGGGAGGTCAAGGCTGGACATATAAATTTTAGTTTCATAGAGTATACAATAAAATATCAAGTAACTTAAATCTCTGAATATCTCAGCATCTCAAATATCAGGAATTCTTCTGTGTCTTTTCATCAAAACAACTTTCTAGACTTTCCTGGAAGTTTGTTGCCCATGTAGCCCAGAAGTTTAAAACTTGTGTTTAGAATGACAGCCCTCGTAGTAAACCCAAAAGTCCTCAGTCATTTAAAAGCAAAAGTCTCTTCAATTATGTGCTATATAAAGTAGATTCAGATACTTTAGGAATATTATCAACTAACAATGAAATTTTGCCAATTTTGTCAGATAATTCCATCACTCCTCCTCATATTTGAGTTAAAGGAGGTTTTATTATTACTTTAAAAAAAAAAATTCTACAACCTACAATGGCCCAAAAAAGTAATTCAGAGAGTGATTGCTTGTGTTGGCTCTTGATGAGTACATGTGTATAAAATGCATGGGTCTTTAATATATAGTATTCCATTGTGTCCCCTTGTGAGACAGGCAGGGAAAATAGTCTCATCCCCATTCTACATGTGAGGAAACTAAGAGTCAGCAAAGTCAGATATGATTTCTCAATATTCACACAGCTCAAAGTGATGAAGCTAAGACTCAAATGCAGATTTTCTGATTTTTTAGCAGTTAGCTGCCTCCCTAGCAGTGGGTCTTTGTGAAGCTTCTTTCACAGTGACATTGCTACCTCCTTGCCTGAATTTCTTTCACTAGTATATTGACTTCCCCTGGAACTTGGGCAACTTTTAGTTCTGTAGCAACTCTACCAGATTTCCTCTGGGTATTGATCAAAGCTCTTTTGGTTCTCATCAGGAGTTACTATTTAATAATACTATCACTTTCCACTTCATTCCAATTATTTGCTTTTAATTAGATATGTACAAAGAGTATTAAAGCTGGAAGGGCCCTTAGGAATCATCTATAGGGCAAACCCCCGTTTTAGAGGCAAACAAACATGCTCATAGAGGTTGAATGCTTGTGGGTAGATGTGTGGCTACTAAGAGGCAGAGCCTGCCTCTCTGACTAAATTACTCTCCATCTTTCATAGTTCTTAGGTGAATGGCTAAGACATGCCCCAGCGCTGTAGGGCTCTCACCTATTTTGGTCTTATTCTTATTGCCTATACACTAAAAATAATAACTTCTTCTATATGCTTAAAGCCTATTATTCTTAGGTGAAATAAAAGTAGTAAGATCAGATTTGTTTCAACAAATATATATGGATCAGAAAAAGACTATTTTCCTTTTTTTCCCCACAGAAAATGATCAGAATCAAAATCCAGAGCATGTAAGCAGTATTAAGGTAAATATTCTTAAGAGCCCAATATACATTGAGGTCTAGCTGAGAATAACTCAGTTTTCAAAGTCCAATCAGGGACTGTATGGTACGATTTGTGAGACATCAGGGAGCATTACCTATTTACAATTTTTTCACCCCAGATCCCTCCCCCAAGCTAAGGCCTATCTCCGGTACATGAAAATCTCTTAATCAAAATTCTGACCTTTGGGTTAAATTAGTATTCCTTGTTTAAGTGCACAGAGTAAGCCACTGATTCTTTCTAGCACTGAAGTACAATTCCCTTTATTGGCTCGGTTCCTTCAGTCTTTGGAGAAAAGCCTAGAGGGAATGAGTAACTTGGCCCTTCCTGGAGAAGGTAGACCCAAGTGAGGGACTTGGAGAGGTAAAGAGAGAACAGGAATTCAAAGATGGAGAAGCATGGCTCACAGGAAATGAGTGCTGATTCCACCTACTGCTCTGTATTCCTAAAGGCTGAGCCTTTACAGGCAGCTTTCTAAAAAGCCTACCTACTCCCCATGTAGGCCCAGGACATTTCCTTTTCTTTAGTCCTTTTTATAAAGTTTCCAATGAGGAATAAAGCTACAGATCCTCTTCTGCTTTTTTTATTACATTATTTCTTTCTTGGTTCAATTTAATCACCCTTTAAACAGGCCTTCCCACCTCTACATAGACATAATCCATCAATTATCCAATCTCTTCTCAGTATCTCAGTATAGCACAATTTTCAGAACTAATTCTTAAAATCCTATAACTCACACTTAAAATAATTTTTGTCAAATTTCCAAAGATCCTGGGTTAGTCTACCACTCAACTTAATCCTCATTGATGAATATAAAATATCTATTTAAAAACCTTAGACTTCACTTAGGCCACACTTTCCAAAAAGTAAAACTATAATGGCAATAAACAGGAGACATGGAGGCCTTAGTCTGGGATCTATTAACTCTTTGTGTCAAGTGGAATTTCTGGCTAATCTGAAACCTTTCCACTCTTTGTCATTTTTCTCATTTGCTACCTTTCCATGGTAAAACTATGGTTAAAGTTGTTTTCTAATCCAGTACCAAGTAAGGTGGATTAAGCACGCTCCACCCTCTCTGTCTCACTGATTACAACTAAAAGCTCTGCACAGCTGCTGAGGATTCTGGAAGACATATAAAAGCAGGGATTTGAGCAGGGATTTGGGCAGGGAAATCAAAACTCAACAACCAAAACCACTGTGAGTTTCGGGTATTTTTCTTCCAATATTTCCTGGCTTAAACTCAGACGGCTCTTATCCTGAAATTGCATAGATGGAATGGTAAAGAATAAAGCTCCAAAAGAAATCATTGCTTTCTGACCTTAGTTGGAAAGGAGGTTCGTATAGGATAGAGACTGTAGGGGGAATCTCCAGTTTATTTCCCACCATTTTTCCCCCTGCTGGCCCTGCCTCATGGCAACTTTTAGTCATGAAGCTGCATGGCCGTGGCAGCAGAGGCTGCTGAGGCACCACTAAAAATTCTGAAAGAAAATTCTCTCTGACCAGAGGAAATAGGAAAAGGGTCCTCAGTAGCCTTAAAAGAGTATTGATAGAACCTGCTACTTTTTTTTTCTATGCTTTGTCTTGTCACTTTACTCTGGAGGTGGATGTAGTCATGAGAAGTTTGAGACAGCACACACAGGGAAGCAAGAGCACAGCATTCTAGCCACAGAACCAGAAAAAGAGGCTGCTGAGAATCAGAGACACTGAGAGAAATCACAGAGAGGAAGAATCTCGAAAAAGAGATCCCTAAATCTTTTTTTAAAGTTTTCTCTGAGCTGTACATGTGTTGAACTGATCCGAAGTTACATAGACAAAAGGCCTTGAGAACTTGAACTATAGTCTTGACATTAGTGCAGACAGAAGGATACTCAACACTACAAAAACTTTGAAAACTGAAATTACATTGGAACCATAGCTGTAGAAGGCAGGGTAGGATGTGCCATCTGAACATAAGTGGGTTGATTGCCAACTTAAATAAACAAAAATAACAACCTTTTCCAGAAGATTCTAATGAGAATGAGAATCTTATAATTCGCCCACAAAATGCCTGGAATACAATCCAAAGTTACTCAACATACAAAGAACACACACGATATCTACAACTTTCAAGGAAAAGGGCAAGAGGTGCCAACTCCAATGTAGCCAAGATTTTGAGATTTTCAGATAAAAACTTTAAAGCCATGATTATAACAATGTTTCATTCTGAAGTAGATTCTTGAATCTAACAAAAAGATACACAGAATTTAAGTATAGTCATCCCCTGTTATCTGTGTGGCATTGGCTCTGGGAATCCCCACAGATATTAAGTCCCTTATATAATGTAGTATATATGGAAACTATGGCCCGTGGGCCACATGCAGGTGTTTTTGCCTGTTTTTTTTTTTACTTCAAAATAAGATATGTGCAGTGTGCATAGGAATTTGTTCATAGTTTTTTTAAAAACTATAGTCTGGCCCTCCAACAGTCTGAGGGACAGAGAACTGGCCCCGTTTAAAAAGTTTAAGGACCCCTGGTTTAATACCTAAGCTCCCTCAAGTCCTCTTGGAGGAACTATGGTAAAACTCTTATAATAGTGTCTGTTGCTCTTTACATGATCTATACACAACACATTTCTCTCATGTTACATGTGTATAGGCCCCACTTCACTGGTTTTTCATTTCCTTTTTAAGCTGATGACATATTAGAACAGCAACACTGAAGCCCAGCCACCTGTCTCAGGCTGTTTTATGCCTTTCTGGGACAATTGCTGCTCCTGCATTCAAAGAAATGATAAAAGTCTACAGAGTAAAGCCAATATCAGAGCCACGTTCCCAGCACTGCCAATAATGGCTAAGATTTCCATAAAAGGAAACTGGGGGTTAGGAAGTGAACATCCCTTTTCCTTCTCCCCTTAAAATTATATCTGCTTTCAGAAAAGGATTTGTAACTTACCCCAATTCAGTCAACAGAGGGAGGGGCAGATAGAGCTGACATTTTTTGTGAGTTAACATAGCTGAGCCTTTGACCATCATTTAGTGGTCAAGCCAAGGCATCATATTTGGCAAAAATTGTGAGCCTAAGTGTCATGTAACAATTCTTCAAGACTACAGAGCACAGATATCTTTATTGTAAGATGCTATTATAATTGTGCTTTATCACTTGAGGATTTCTAGGTATATCTAGTGTTTAGTGTCCAATGAAAGACTAAGTTAGTATTTTAATTTGCCTTGGCAGTTTATCACCATCTTTGAAGGAACCAAAGATATTATTGGCAATGGATCTTCCTCAAATGAAGACATATCAGGTACAACATATACTATCCTTTTAACAATTAGTATAATAAAGCTCTCAACTACATCATATTAAATTTAGAATTATTGATTACCCTCCTGGAAAGAGTGGCTCTTTCCTTGCATATTATCAATATGGGATTGAAATAATATTCTTACTATTTATATAAATAGCAATTTGCAGTGTATTATGTAGTTCTCTTGATTTAACTTCACACCAATAGGACATTGGATAATGTAACTAACATTTATCTGGCACCATCTATCTATATTTTATTAAAGAGAAAAGTGAAAATTGTTAAGGAGAAAAATGACATTAAATTATCCAAGGTCACCCCACAACTAGTAAGCTGCAGAGGTCTGATTCAAACGCAGATCTGCCTGATTTCAAAACCTAAGCACATTCAGCATTATCATAGTTCACACACACAAATGGTTACAGGAGCAAAGTAGGTACTATAAACAAGAACAGCAGGTTGATCCAGGGTCTCTGGCTCACTAGAGATGACATGTTCAATCTGAAAGAGGAAACTGCTACTCTGCTCCAATCACTAGCATGTTCGATTATGGAGAAGTCTTCCAATTTTGCAAGAGAAGCTGGATATGGAAGTTCTATATGAGAATTCCAGACTTTTAAATGTTATGTGCTATAATTAAGAAAATGGAGTTTTTAGTATTTTATGTGTTTTTATATCAAATCACAACCTATCATGAAGTATCAGAAAAATACATATTTATTTCTCTTTATATATAAAATAATCCTTTTGTTAAGCTGAGATAATGAGCCTCATGTGCTGAATAAGTGATGCAAAAAAATCCAAATAGGGACTCTTATACCGTCCTGTCTCACATGACAAAAATAATTACTTGGGATCAGTCAATGGAAAATTTACTAAAAGTAGATGAGAAGTTAGAGTGTTTTTAATATACTATTTTCACTTGATAATTCTTAAATAGTCATCCTCATTGTATAGAGTTGAAAGTTACTTTCTCATTTAGCTCATTAGGCATGTTCATAGAGTTTTGTGCTGGAAAAAGAGAGGTGGACTTTGCACACTTGACCAGAGAAGCATTATGTTACAGTGGACATAATGATGACATGAGTCAGAAAGCCTGGACCCCATTCCCAGTCTGGCCACTTTTTAATTATATGACCTTAAACAAGGTATTTGACCTCACCAACTTCAGTGTCCAAAAATGAAGATCTCATTCTTCCTGTTTCCTGGGAGTGTTGGAATGATCAAGTAAAAAAAAAAAAAAAAAAAAACTTTGTGAATGATTTTTAAATCCTATAAATTATTTTATAAATGTCAATTTTTGAATTTTAAATCATCAATACTATGGTATGACTGCCTCAATTAAAATGTCTAATAAAAGTTCATACTATTTTTGCTTTGTCCACAGAAATTCCCAAAGCCAATGTCTCCAAACAAGGATCTAAAATGCTAGCAAAGGTATCTTCAGCCCTGTCAAAGGTGTTTTCCAGATCTAATAGCAACATTTCTAAATCTTCTCCACCACCTCAACAGGATAAACACTGAAGTTCCTTTACCTGATATAAGTATGCTTACTTCTCTTATAAATAAAATGGTTTTTAAAATATAACATAGTGTCCTATAAGATGATTCCTATACTACTGAAAATAAGACCAAAGGAAATATAAAAGGGTAATCAAGGATTTAATAAATGCCTTTGGTAAGAATTTTGGTATAAGAAGATGTTAATAATTAGTATTACCTGTGTGCCATGAAAGTATGTGACTAAAAGTGTAATTAGTAAACCAGATAACTCACAGCATCCACTAGAAAATGAACATGATTTTTTTTTGTTGTTCAATGTTTAGAGGATGTTGTTACTGAGATGGTTATCAAATTGAGAAGAAAATCAAGCTGAAAATCAAACTATGAAACAGATTCATTCACAGTCAACTACATATTTAGATGCTCAAATAAAAGTATTTATATGAGATAAAGAAAATCAGTAGTTCCCACCTGCATGTAAGTTCCATAAGTTCATTAAAATATCTTTCAGGCAAAAGATTCAAGTATAGATAGAGCCCTATCTGAAAGTAAATAATAACTATGAATATAATATGATATATGGATGAAATGGCCCCTGTAACTGAAAAAATAAATTCTTTCAAATAAACTGCTTTTATGAGATAACATTATCAATCAAAAATCATTGGTCAATAAATATTTAAATAATCTTTCATATAAATAGAATATAGACATGAAGACTCCATTCATAAAAAAAAATGGAGGAAATTTAGCAAGATGGCTAGCTAGGTCAATGAAAAAAAATTTCAGTATCAACTTAACTGGCTGCTTTGTGATATTATTCCAACTTCAGCATGTTTGCCTCTGGAATC
Organism: Mirza zaza; assembly: GCA_008750895.1. Classification (NCBI taxonomy): domain Eukaryota; kingdom Metazoa; phylum Chordata; class Mammalia; order Primates; family Cheirogaleidae; genus Mirza; species Mirza zaza. The sequence continues at coordinate 46,726 of VSMD01065795.1, forward strand.
CAAGGATGTTGTTATTAATAAAAGGATCCAAAAAGTGAACCAAATAGCAAGCAAAGAATGTCAAATATCATTGTTCAAAAGCTTACTCACAAACTTTTAGAGACTGTGTCTTCTCATTTATCTAAAATTTTCTTAACAGTAGCCAATGCTAAGGCAGAAACATCTGAGAAATTTTTTTTTTACAAAATTAAATTCCTTTTAAATGAAGTTAATCAGTATACTTATGACCGGTAGCTCTAAAGAAAAAGTGAGTATTTGGTCAAATTTTTACTGATTAATTATAATGAAATTATTCAATTGATATTTAATCTATACTAATCTCTTAAAATTATTAATAGTTAATCACAAAAATCATATGAAATTATGTAACATATGGATGCAGACCTTTTAAAAATGATAGTTGCTAGGAAACAGCTAGAAATTCAGTTCATAATTATTTTCAGGAGAGCTAATTCTACATCAGTGTGCATTAGTTGAGAGTGTTGTTGAAAGTATCATTACAGATGTTATCCAAATCGCTAGTGTTTCTAAGACTTAGGTATCACATGCTTATAAGCTGTTTCAACATAACAGAAGATTTCACTGTAAAAATTTAAAGCAGTCTGGTTCATATACTTATGGATTTAAAGATTTAATATATCAGAGTAATATACTTTCCTATATAAGAGGTTTTCTAATGGTGAGGGAAGTTTGCTATTTTCTCCAACTCAAATAGAGGAGAAAGTATCAAGTTCAGAATTAGTCCTTGAAGTTCTCAAAATTTTGGAAAAAATGGTTAATATTGTTGATAAATTTAAGTCCCAGGAAGAACCAAAAGGATTTTGTGTTAGATGTAATGTGTTAAATGAAAGATTGTTTTTATTCTCAACTAAACTAGTGAGAAATACTCTAAACTATAGTGAATATGCTAAAAGTATCGAAGACAGTATTGAAAAAATGGATATTATCTGATCAAATAAGTATAGCTGAAATTTCTAGAAGTAACATTAGTCTTTTAACTAAAGACTAAAGAAAAAGAAGAAAGATTTCTAAAATCATGAAGTATTGAAATTACATCTTTAGCTATTGATTCTTTTTATGTGGCACTGAAAAGGAGGATGGAAAACTTTTTATGTGAATGGCTAGATAGTAAATATTTTAGGTTTGTAGGGCCCATGATCTTTGTCAAAACTACTGCATTATGTTATTTTAGTACAAAAGCAGCTGTAGACAACACATAAATGAATGTGGATGTGATACAGTAAAACCTTATTTATGGATATTAAAATTTGAATTTCATTTAATTTTCACATGTTACTATATATTATTAGTCTTTTGATTGTTTTTTACTAAATTTCAAATGTAAAAACCATTCTTAGATTGATCAAAGCCAGATGACAGAACATATTTATCCCATGCTCACTTGTGAACTATGATAATTTGGAACCTATGAATAAGTTTATTATGATATGAAGAGTACAGATTATTGCCTACAAATAATGACTTTTACTAGTAAAGGTTCAAATTCCATTAAACAAACTTGGTTCATAAAATTTGAATGTTGATCTCTTTAGTGATTTGCTTATTGAAAATACTGTTGAAAAGGCATAAGAGCATGCTGCTAAAATATACCATATATTAGAAAGAGTTAGATCAAGATTTAATTTAAAGCTAAATTTCTAGTTAAAAATTATTTCTTACTTTGGGAATAGTCAATCAAAATGTATACAGATGTAATATCAGAACACTTGTGTAGTCGTTTTTGTAAAAACAAACAAACATACAAAATCTCAGTTTGCAGCAAAATGAAGTAGGAAGCTCCAAGCTACAGAAACATTAGCAAGTAAGCAAAAATTGTCAAAACCAACTTTTCCAGAACTCTGGAAAACAGTCAAAGGTTTATTGTAACTAAGTGAACACTGAATCAAGAAAAGGTTAACTGCAAATTATAGGAAATATTGGTGCCCTTTCCCAGCCTTCTTCTCAGCACAGCAGCAGTATTGAAGAAAGGAGTCTGTATTCTCAGTGTGGGGCCTTTTCAAGAGAGCAGAAAAGATCCTATTGGAAAATTACTGTATTTGTCTCTTCTAAACTGTCTGGGGGCTACATGAACAACTGACACAAGGCATGAGTCTCTATTTTGACTAACTGGGAACTCAGACTTGAAAAGCAGAGGACATTTATCAAAAATACTGCAAGCCAAATAACAGCCTGCAGATTCCTGAGACAAAAGATTATGACAGAAACATGAAATAGATATGAAAAGCCTGGGAACAAAAGCTGGGGAGTTCTTTAAGAGATTAAAATGTTTAAAATTTCCCATGTGAAGGAACCTAGAAAGCCATGCATATGCATAGGGGAAGACTTATGTTCAGAAAATAATTGAAGTACCCTAAGATTTCACCTCAGGTTGCCCCTTTGGCTCAGTGTAAGCCTAACTAAGAATTTAAGTGGAGTCCTGGCACAGGCCAATCAACACAGACTGGGAGGTGCATTTTTAATAAGTTTTCTTGTTTTGTTTTTGTTATATTTTGTATTTAAATCCTGATATTCAAGTAAATCTCTCAAAACTCTAACTGAACATGAGGAATGGAAACTTTAGTTATCATACAAGGTAAGGAACACAGTCTTTGAAACACTAATATGGCACTTTCACTAAACAAATATACTACTACAGCCTTCAACAATGAAAAGTCAACAATGCCGTCTAGGAAAGGGGGAGATCTTTGTTCAAGAATTACCATGTAATACCTTTATGCTTGCTTTTCAACAACAACAAAACAAAGGAATACAAAAACCAGAAAAGTATGACCCATTTAGAGGTACAAATTAAATAGCTAGAAGCCATTCCTAAGCAATTTTATACTTTAGACTATTAAAATTATACAAAGACAATAGAACAACTTTTAAAATATACTCAAAATGCTAAAGGAAAATATAGAAAAAGACTAAAGGAAATCAGGGAAACAATGTATAAATATGAAAACATTAATAAAAAGATAGGAATTATTAAAAAAGTAAACATACACTGTGGAAAAGTTTGATGGTTTCTCAAAAAATTTAACATAGAATTTACCACCTGATTTGCGAATCCCTTTTCTAAGTGTATATCCAAATAACTGAATGCAAGGACTCAAAGAGATACCTGTACACCAATTTTTATAGCAACATTATTCACAAAACCAAAGGGGGAATCAACCCAAATTTCCATCAGTAGATAAATGGATAAGCAAATATGGTATGCATGCAATAGAATATTATTCATCCTTAAAAAGGAATGAAATTCTAATATATGCATGGATGAACCTTGAAGACATTATACTAAGTGAAAAGCCAGACACTAAAGTACACATGCTGTATGGTTCCACTTGTAGGAGGTATACACAATAGGCAAATTCATAGAAAAAGAAAGTAGAAGAGACATTAGCAGGATCTGGGGAGAGAGAGGAATGAGAATTTATTATTTGATGGGTACAGTGTTTCTGTTTGGAATGATAAATAAGTTTTAGAGATCGGTAGACGTGATAATGGCACAACATTATGAATGTACTTAATACTACTGAATTATACACTTAAAATGGTTAAATTGGTAAATTTTATGTAATGAATCTGTTATCACGATAATAAAAAAAAGGAAACACAAAGACATTCTGGAGCTGAAAAATACAATAACTGAAATGAAAAATTTACTTGAGGTAAATTTTATCACATCCCAGCCTCTGGTAACCATCATTTAACTTCTGTTTTGAGGAGCCAATTTTTTTACACTCCAAATATAAGTAGAACATGTGTACTTATCTTTCTGTGCCTGACTTATTTCACTTATAATGTCCTCCAAGTTCATTCATGTTGCCACAAATGACAAAATTTTATTCCTTTAATGGCTGAATAATATTTCATTTTGTGTTTATACCATATTTTCTTTATTCATTCATCTATTTATGGATGCTTAGTTGATTGTATATATTGGCTATGGACAAAGATACAAAAATCTTCAACAAAATACTAGCAAACCAAATCCAGCAGCACCTCAAAAAAATTATAAACCATGATCAAGTGAGATTTATCCCTTGATGCAAGAATGGTTCATCATATGCAAATCAATAAATGGGATATGTAACATCAACAGAACAAAGGACAAAACCATAATATCATCTTAATAGATGCAGAAAAAGCATATGATAATATCCAACATCCCTTTATAATAAAAAACTCTCAACAAATTAGGTATAGAAGGGAAGGTACCTCAATACAATAAAGGCCATGTATGACAAATCCACAGCTACAGCTACCATCACAATGAATGGGGAGCATTTGCTTTTCCTTTAAGAACTGGACCAAGACAAGGATACCACTTTTACCATTCTTATTCAACATAGTACTGGAAGTTCTAGTCAGAGCAATAAGGCAAGAGAAAGAAATGGCATCCAAATTGGCAAAGAGGAAGTCAAATTGTCCCTCTTTGGAGATGATATAATCTTATATAAGGAAAAGCCTAAAGACTCTACAAAAAAAAGAAAAGAAAGAAAAAGAAAACCTCTTAGAACCGATAAACAAATTCAGTAAAGTTTCAGGCTACAAAATCAACATAATAAAAATCATTCCTTTCTTTATGTAGAGCCAAGCTTCTGAACTATATCATACATTCTCTCTGAATAGCTTTTAATATGTCTTGAAAGGCAAGTCTACTGGTAATAAATTTCTTCATTGTTTGTTTGTTTGGGAAAGTCTTTATTTCTCCTTAATTTTGAAAAGTAATCTTACAGGGTACAGAAGTCTAGGTTCATGGTTTTTTTGTTTGCTTTTTTAAAATTTTTTCTTAACACTTCAAATATTTCATGCCATTCTTATTATTTATTTATTTATTATTTAATTACTTATTTTTATTTCACTCTTCTTGATTGTATGGTTTCTAAAGAGAAGTTGGATATAATGCATTATATTTGCTCCTCTATAGGTAAGATGTTTTCTCCTCCTCTGGCTTCCTTTCAAAATTTTTATCTTTCATTTTCTGAAGTTTCAGTATAACATACTTGCATGTAGGTTTGTTTGGTATTTATTCTGCTTGATGTTCACCGCCCTTCCGAGATATATGTTTTGGTATCTGAAATTAATTTGGGGAATTCTCAATAAATATTGCTTTTGTTCCTTCCACACTTTATTCTCCTTCTGATATTTCTGTCATGCCTATATTATATTTTCGCAGTTGTCTCACAATTCTTGAATATTATGTTTTGCTTTGTTTTCAGTCTTTTTTTCTCTTTGTTTTTAAGTTTTGGAGGTTAATATTCTCATATTTTAATCTCAGAAATTCTTTTTTTTTTTTTGCCTAGTAATTTTTTTTAATTTATTTATTTTTTTATTTCAGCACATTATGGGGGTACAAATTCTAAGGTTTCAATAAATGCCCTTTCCCCCCACTCCCCCCCACAAGTCTGAGTTTCCAGCATGAACATCCCACAGATGGTGCACATCTCACTCATTATGTATGTATATACCCGCCCTCCTCCCCCCTGCCCAATACCCTATTACTGTAGTACCTATGTGTCCACTTAGGTGCTGCTCAGTTAATACCAGTTTGCTGGTGAATATATGTGGTGCTTGTTTTTCCATTCTTGGGAAACTTCACTTAGTAGTATGGGTTCCAGCTCTAACCAGGAAAATATAAGATGTGCTATATCACCGT
>VSMD01065796.1:0-72213 GCA_008750895.1 Mirza zaza
CTAGAGCCAGAGATAAACGAAAAAATAGAAAGACAGTAGAAAACAATCAATGAAAATGAAAGTTGGTTCTTTGAAAAGATCAACAAAATTGACAAGCTTTTAGCTAGATGAACAAATTTAAAAAGAGACATCTCAACTTACTAAAATCAGAAAAGAAAATGGAGATGTTACTGCTGTTTCTACAGAAATAAAAAGGGAGGCAAAAACACTACAAGAAATCTATAGACCTCATGAACATTGATGCAAAAATTCTCAACAAAATAATAGCAAGTTGAATTCAGCAGCATATTAAAACGATTATACACCATGACCAAGAGGGATTTATTCATGGAATGCAAGCATAGTTCAACATACAAAAATTGATCAATTATTATTATTGTAATATTATCATTATTATCATTGTAATTATTGTAATATTATCATTGTTATTATCATTGTAATAACCGTATTAACAAAATGAAGAGGGGAAAAACACATAATCTTCTCAACTGATGCAGAAAATAGCATTTGGCAAAATTTAACTCCTTTTCATGATTAAAAAAAAAAACACTCAGAAAACTAGGAATAGAAGGAAACTACTTCAACATAATAAAAGCTATATGTGAAAAACTCACAGTAAATGTCATACTTGATGAAAAACCAAAAGTTTTTCCTCTAAGATCAGAAACAAGGCAAGGATGCCTGCTTTTACCCCTTAGATTCAATACTATAAGTTCCACCCAGCACAATTAGGCAAGAAAAAAGAATAAAGGCATCCAAATTGAAAGAAAAAAGTATAATGATCTCTGTTCACAGATGATATGATTTTATATGTATAACCATTAAGATTCCATAAAAATCTCTTATAACTATTAATATTAAATGAATTCTGAAAAGTAGCAGTCTACAAAGTAAACACCCAAATATCAGCTGCATTTCTGTACACTAACAATGGATAATCTGAGAGGAAATTACAAAAACCATTAATAGCATCAAAAAGAAAAAATATTTAGGAAAACTATAAAACATTGCAGAAGGAAATTAAAAAAGACATAAATCAATGGCAATACATACCGTATTCATGAACTGGAAAACTTGAGAGCGTTAAAATGTCAATGCTACCTAAAGCTGTCTTCAAATTCAATGCAATCCTTATCAAAATCCCAATGATGTTCTTTGCAGAAATAAAAAAAAAAATCCTAAAATTCATATGGTATTTCAAGGATCCCAAATAGTCAAAACAAATTTGGAAAAGAACAATGTTGGAGGATTCACACCTCCTATTTGCAAAACTTACTGCAAAGCTACAGTAAACAAAATAGTGTGGTATTGACATAATGACAGACATATAGACCAATGGACCAGAGAGCCAAGAAATAAACCATGGCACGTATAGCCAAATGGTTTTTTACAAGGGTGTCAAGACCATCTAATAGGGAAAGGATAGTCTTTTCAACAAATAGTGCTGTGAAAACTGGATATCTGTGCACAAAAGAGTAAGTTGAACCTTTACCTAACATCATATACAAAAATTAACTCAAAGTGAATCAAAGACCTAAATGTAAGTCCTATTAATAAAACTATAAAGCTCTTAGAGGAAAACATAGGGCGAAAGCTTCACAACATTGAATTTGACAATGATTCTTACAATATGACATGAAAGACATAGGCAACAAAAGACAAAATAGACAAATTGAATTTCATGAAAATAAAAATTCTTGTGTATAAAAAGATACTATCAACAGATTAAAAAGGCAACCCACAGACAGGGAGAAAATCGTATATTAATAGTATGATTATACCAATCATCATATTAGATGTGTTGACAATACAAAATAACACTGAAATTATGTAAATGTCCTTTGCAAATTTTAAAATGAGTTTCCCTTCATTTACACTAAAATATGTAGTAAATTTCAAGGTATAAATCATCTATTTCCCCAAGGCATGTTTATCAGTTCCTTACATTAAATATTACAATTTCCAAAAATCAAAATAGAGAGCTCGAACTTTGTCTCACTTTAGTCATAAAACAAACTATTTTTTAAATCTCTGCATTAAAAAAAATTTTGGATGTGGATAGGGACATGAGTAAAATATGTTCAGGATGGAAAAAATAGAACTATATTAGATCATGAGGATGTGATTCACTCTCCCAAAGATGTGATGGCCTCATAAACCTGCAGGGGCTTCTGGGTGCTTTAGCAGCATACCTGACTAGTGTCTCCAGATAAAATGCAGGACACCCAGTTAAATCTGAGTTTCAAATATTTAATGAATAATTATTTTAGCACAATTGTGTTCCAAATATTGTACAAGACACACACCAAAAAATTATTCATAATTTATCTGAAATTCAAATTTAACTGAGCATCCTGTATTTTGATTTGCTAAAGATAGTAACTCTACAGCTGAGCTTTCACTGCCAATGGTCTGTTATGCCCTGGTTCACTATGTCTGTATTTTATTAGCTATTTTTTCTTACTTCAGATATATGGCATAATTGTATCTAGTCTTTATTCTAGTGCTGTTGTCTGTTGAGTTGGAGAGTGTTGTTTTACCCATCAATTATTTAATCTTCAAGGGAAACATCCTTCTGCTCAGACACTTCCTGTTTACCATACAGAGATTGCTTTTCCAGTCCCTTTACTGACACCCCTGAAAATCTGTATCTGTGAAGCTAAAATTGGGGTAAAGTGGACCTTCCATTACATACCTCACCTCTATCTGGACCCTTAAAAGTCGGAGCGTTTGTGATCTTCTTCCAGGACTCTCTTTACGTACCTCCTAGAATTCTGCAGCATTTTATTGGCAAAAGAGCATTATAAGCTGACCTTTTATACTTCCTTCAGTATCACACCAGGCAGATCACACTTAGCAAAGATTTCTCAGGGATTTGGGGTTGTGGTTGGCACTATCCCCTAGTTTCAGCATGATGCAAGTTTTCCCCCTGTATTTTGTTTGATTTTAGTCATCACAGGTAGTTTCTATAAGGAGAGGTTGTGTGCTTGCTCTTATATTGATATTTTTTCCAGAAATTCACCAACACTTTTGAGTATATGCAATACATCAATGATTGTATCAAAATAATCAAAGACAAACAAAGGGCTGTCCCTCTCCTCAGACAACTTATTTTTTACATGATCAGAGTAAGATCTGAATAAGTCAGCCCATTCATGTATGGTGCCCCTCCTCAATTTCTGTGTACAAACTATCTACGTGCCAAGATTTGACTTGATTGTCAGAAATCAGTTAGGGAGACACTTGACTAGAGACAGTTTCCAGAATCAAAGGGAATTGAGATAGAGCAGGCAGTTCCTTTGAAAAGAATTAAAGAGAACATAGAAGACAGGGAGTTTCCTTGCTAGTGGTATCAGCATATCTTCGAGGCAGAACTACCAAACAGACTTAAAAAGGGAATTCACATGGAGAAGGAAAAAGGTGGTAAAGGAGGGGGGAGAAAAAACAGTAACAACAAAGACACCCTATGGTCATTTGAAGTTTGAAGCCTCTGATCTAACCACTGAGAGCTTTCCAATTAACTTTCCTGAAAGCTTGAGGCTATGTTTCCAGCCCAATTTTCAGGCTTTATTTAAACTGTTTTAAACTAACAAATGACAATTGATTATTCTTATGAAAACTTAAATCAGTAGTTTTACAAAACAATGGCTAAATGTAATGTTTCGGGGAGAGTTACAAGAGTTCTGTCTTTTAGGACTAATGCATAACATTCGTTTTTGTTTTGTTGGATTGTTTTTGTCTTAAAGTCCTAAGGAGGAGTCAAAGAAAAGAATGAAATCCGATAAAATCTTCAAGCACTTTCATTTATTACTGCCTGACACATTAAAAAATCTAGAAGTCAAATAGATCTCTTCGTAAATATGAAAAGCCAATTCTTTCAATTGCCTCTTATTACTGTTATTTGTTAAGTATAGAAGACATAGAAAACAAGCAAAGACAAAATCAGTTTACATTCTCAGAAAAATAAAGTTTCAACATCAAGTAAGCCAGTTGACTGAGAAAGGAGAAAGCAAAAGAAGAAGTTAATTTCAGAGGGATGATGTCCTTGAGCATGCAATTTTGTTTTGTTTCGTGTATTCAATTGCTAATGAAAGAGGGTTTGTTTTTGTTTTTGCATGCTTCGTAATTTTTTATTAGATTCCAGATATTGTGAATTTTACCTTTTGGGTGAAATATATCCATATAAGTATTCTTGAACATTGTTCTGAAATGCAGTTAACTTACTTGGGAATAGCTTTATGCTTTGGGGGATGGTGTTATAATTTGCTAGGCAAGATAAAAGCAGTGTTACTCCTAGGACTAATAATTCTGAACTGCTGAGAAAGACTCTTCTTATAACCCTAGCCAATGTCCCATGAATTATGGGGTTTTTCTAGTATGGCTGGTGGGAATGGGGACAATTCCTGATCTTGTGTGAGCTTCAGGGACTGTCACTTTTTCTTTCTGGTGGTTCTTTCCCCAGCCTTGAGTAGTTTCATCATGGGCATGTACTGATCAGTTCAGTGCACTAATGTGCTGAACAAATGCAAGGCAGCATCACTGTCGTTATGAGCACGGAATAAAGGGAAATGATACAAAGATAATAAGAGTAAAAATATGCTTCCAGGAATGATATAAACAATAACACGAATGCATGAAAATAGAAAAAATCTGTAATCTTAAATGGCCAGCCTCTAATTTTCAATTTATCTTTGCTTTCCCTCACACCTATTATTGTAACCGCATGTCCCTTCATACACCCACACCGATCTGTCAGTGGTGCATGAGCATGCATGCACACACGGAGGCAAATAAGTTCTTCTGTTGCTGGACTGTTTTTCCTTTTTTCCTCCTTCCAGAGAAAATTGTCCCACAAAATAAATTGTCAGGCTTGAACATGATGTGTTAAGACATCATTCTAGTACTCAGGCCATCCTTCAAACACTACATCAACAGCTTCATTCAGCATTTATCTGACCTGTGAGGTATCTTAATCCCCCCAAGAGTTTTGGAGATGAAGGTTCTAGTGCACAATAAATGAGCTCTGTAACAGAATATAAGATCTGGTGTGTGCTCAGAAGGCTAGGATAAATCTTAGCAGAACATTGACACCATCAGTCATGCATTATCTGAAGGCCACACACACACACACACACACACACACACAAAATCCTTGCATTTTACTTAATATTCATCATTATGAGCCAGAATACAAAATAAACCCCTCTTTAACATATGTCAGAACTATGCTAATTCCACTGAATGTTAATATTCCATTGATTTTGGGTGAATTGGTTGTGTTCAACTTCTGCTGAACCTCTCCTCCTTAGGAAGATTTCAGGTTTTAGAATGACTCTTCTAGCTTGCCTCCTGGTGTTTTTTATTCTTTTTCTGTAATAACTAAGATGATCCAGCTCAGGGACTATGTATTCATGAGAAATGCCTTCCAAGGAATCAAAAATTAGTCTGTGTGGTGCAGAGATCAATCTGTCTGAACCAGCTTGCTATATTCCATACGGAGTTTAACTGTGGCTTTCGCCAGCAGCAGTTTACCTACCTATGTATACATGATGTTGAAAACAGCTGTAAGATCATGAAAACTATAAGAATACTGGTTAAATGCCTATAGTAGTGACAGATTCATTTGCTTGGGGTTTGTCACTTTCAGTGAAGTTTCACAATGCCAAGAAAGAGGCAATTTATTTCCCAAAGATTTATTAACCATCTTCTGTGTGCCAGGTGCTATGCTAGGAAACCAATGAGTAAGTCATGCAAAGTCCCTGCCTTTATGAAACTTGATGGAAGAAAGAATAAAAAATAAATATAAACTATAATGTTGGGTGGTGATTAATGCCTATGAAGGAAACAAAACAAGTTCAAAGCATAGAAAATGACAGTGTAGAGTAAGTACTATTATACAGGTTATGATCACGATCCCCGATAATGTGACATTTGAGCAAAGACCTAAATGGTGTGGAACAGAATCTTTGTGAGAACAGCATTTCAGGCAGAGGGTAGAGCAAGTGTAGAAAATCAGATATGCAAATGAGCTTGGTATGTTCTAGAAACAACAGGAACACTAATGTGTGGCTGGAACCCAAAGAGGAGCATAGTAAAGAAAAGGAAATGGGAACAAAGGGATAGGCAGGGACCAAGTGATGTAGACCCTATGCCAGGCATCCTCAAACTACGGCCCGCAGGCCACATGCGGGTGTTTTTGCCCATTTGTGTTTTTTTTTTTTTTACTTCAAAATAAGATATATGCAGTGTGCATAGGAATTTTTTCATAGTTTTTTTAAAACTATAGTCCGGCCCTCCAACGGTCTGAGGGACAGTGAACTGGCCCCCTGTTTAAAAAGTTTGAGGACCCCTGCCTATGCAGAAGCATAGATACAAAGATATTGAGGAGTGTCGTGCCTGGCGTATGGTCTTAAAGATTTCTGTGGCTGTGCTGAGGAGAATAAACCCAAGAACAGTAAGAGCAGAAGCAGGGACCAGTTAGGTGGCCATAGCAGGGGTATAGGTCACAATTGGTATGTCTTGGACAAGAGGGGTAGAACAGAATTAACTGTTCTCCCTTCAGCATGTGTAACTTGATATGCCTATTAAGAAACTAAGTGGAAAACTATTGGATCTACCAGTCTGGATGTCAGGGCCGCAGGCAGGACTAAAGATTCAAGCCCAGGAGATAACAACATGAGAGGGTATTTATAGGACTGTTTGAGATCCCAAAGAAAAGTCTGTTTAGGGAGAGGAAAGAAGACTCCAACATCTGGATGTCAAGAAGATGCAGAAACCAAAGAAGGAAATCATGGATTAAGAGGAACGGGTTAAGTGTGTTATGTCCTAGAAGTTATGTAAACAAAGTGTTTTAAGAAGTATAATCAACTATGATCAATTCTACCAAAACGATGCGTGAAATGGGACCGAGACGTAACCATTGGATTTGACTGTGTAGGCTAATTTAAATGTAAAATAAATATTCAGAAAGCTATTTTATCTAGTGGACAGATTTCAGAAAAACCAATTTTCTGAATTTAGCAAATTACCAACTATAATTGTCAACAGAACTTCTCAATAAATTTAACAAGAATGTTTCAATGGCTTAAATAAAAATGCTTCATTTTTATTACCAATGATGAAATATTTAAAAAGGTACGTTTAACCAGCAAGAATCAAAAATTAGAATTAGAAAACAAAAATCTCCCATATTTTAAGCATCAGTATAAATGGCAGTAGTTGCCATATCCTATTTCAAATTCTCACTTAATCTATTCAATCCAAGTCATACAAATCTTAAGTTACTGTCCAGCCAACACATTGGCTTTTTGGGCTCAAGATCCTTCCCTGTCATCTGTGGCTGGGTAAGGACTGGGTCAACACGTGTGGGACAAGCACTAGTGCACAGATGTTGGGCTCCAGAGCCAGGCTCCAGGATTCAATTCTCAGACCTTTCATTTACAAGCTGTGTGACCTTGGGCAAGATATTTATTCATTCTGTGCCTCAGTTTCCTCATCTGTTAAGAGAATAGCAGTAATATCCACCTTATAGAGTTGTGGGGGTTAAAAAAAATAGTGGGTGAAATGTGTTTACAATAGTACTTGGTACACAGAGAACTAATCAAATCATGTAAGCTATTATTATAGGTATGAGAGCACCCAATCATAGACTACTTTGAAAGCCACAATTAAGAATATGAGCTTCATAAAGAAGAAAACAAGTATTGATGGTTTTTGGGCAAGAGGGTGTGTGGGGTACAGGAAAATTAATGTGATGGTGCTAAGAACAAAATTTTGGTCCATATCTTATTTCAACTACTAGATTGCAAGGTCCCTGAGCTAGAATTTGTGTCTTGTTGTTGTGTGTGTTTGTTTACCCCTTAGTTTCTAGCACAGAGCTGTGGCTTTAAGAAGTGTCCAGTAGATGAGTTTGTGGAAATCAATTGATTTAAAGGAAGGATTGATGTGATTTGGTGACAAAAGGAAGGTAAAGAAAGAGAAGATCCCAGTATACTTTGTAAGTTTTGAGAGTTCATGGTTGGAAGAATGTGGCTACCATTTACAGAAGTAAAAAAATGAGTTTAAGTTTTAGACACTTTGAATTTGAGATACCGGTGGTACATTTAGGTGCAAATGTCTAGCAGATAGTTAGAAATGTGAGATTGAGCTTGGAAGGTAAAACAAGGCTATAAATACAAATTTGGGAGTCATCTGCCTAGATGTGTAAGTTAAAGCTATGGCAGTAGATGAAATGACTAAGAGAGAGAACCTAGGAAGAAAACAGGGAAGAAAAGGAGTCCAGGGCAGAGGGAAAAGCAAAATAGAGAGGCTAAAGGAGTCAAATTCTGGAGGGAACAAGACAGACTGCATTGAGCAGACAGGTAGAGCAGTTAATTCTGGAAACCTAATGAGATGCCACCTCCTTGATTAATGACCCATGGCATTCTATGCACAAACATTTCCAGGCTTCCAAAAACAACATGGCCTTTAAACATTTCTGCCTTCATCACCTTTGTATGGATGAAATAGTATAAACACCAATTTTATAATAAACAGCTGTTTTCTTCTTTTCCTCAGTAAATGCTGGGGGAAATAACATTGAAATTCTGAAATTATTTATTTCATACACTTGACTAGAGCTGAGGTGGAAATTGACATTCTTGCAAGGGAATAGTAAAATTTAATCTCATATAGAGTATGTTTTTTTCTCCCCTCAGAATAAATTTGTTCTTTAAGGTTTATATTTTTAAGCCATGGTTTTGTTTTAGGTTTGTTTTGTTTAACTACATATTTTCAGTAACTTAATTTGGGCTTGACAGGAACTTTCTTCTGAAGTGAGTGACATAATAATAGCTAGAATATTAATTGGCATGTTCAGACAGGGATGAAAAACTACTTGAGAATAATGTAAATTGGAAGTATAGAAAGGTGGTGCTTAAGAATCCAAAAGCACAAGGAAAAACTGAATCTTAATTTTTTTTCTGATTTTCAGATTCTCAGCAATTATTTGAGTAAACTATGTGAAAGAATTTGGGGTGAGTAGTTTCTGACTATACAGATAGCCTCTAAAAAATGTATAAGAAGCTTGTCCTGGATGTCTGCCTTGCCTATGGGATAGTAGATATTTCACAAAAGTCTTTTTTTTAAATGTAAATACATTGGAAATGAAGACATTAAGGTCTTCTTGGGACTACATACTGAAAAACAAAGCTAAAATTATGAAATATTTTATCTCATATTTAACACATTTATTTATAACTGCAATTGTGCACTCGTTCTTAGAAAAATAAATCAAACATTTTGAGCATGATGTTTTTCATGCAAGAATATACTAATCATTTTATACTTGATTCCTACAAGATGATCATAAAGAGACACTTACCAGAAAAATTGAGGATTTCTTTCATTTTCTCAAGGGCTTCTTAAGCCTTTGGTATTCAAATCACTATATTCAAGTCGATCAATTCACCATCTTCTTTTCTCTTCAATTATTAAATAGTCTAAGTCTACCATATTTTCAAATATCAGTGGCTTTTCATTTGACTACTCACTTTCATGGACTTAATGAAAATCTAAATTCCTTCCACCAAGATTTGAGATTTCATTTTGTAATTAATTTCTACTGCATTTGCATTGAATTCTCAGAGTGTCAGCAACTGACACTCAACAAGGCTCTTCTACACAGAAATTTTTGCAATGGATGGGGATGGTTTCCAGTGTAGGGTTAAGGGAGATGGTAGAAAAGGAACTCATTTTATAAGAGATCAGTTCAACAGAGGAATGTTTTCATGCAATGACAACTTTTGCTTTCTCTGCAACTGTGTAATGATGGGAGCTTGAATCATAAATACTTGATTCCACAGACCCTTCAGGCTATGATTATTTTTAGGTTGGATCATTTCTGCCTCCTACTACAAAGATCTAGTATGAAAGCACAGGGTTAATATCCAGAATGCACTTCAAGGTGAATATTAAAGAGAGGGCTATTCCTATATATTTCAATGCTCAAAATAAACATGTGAAGTGAAAGTGAAGTGGCACTTTTATTAGCAATAATATGGTAATAAGAATGTTTATTGAGTGGGTTCTATGTCCCAACAATGTTTGCTTGCCTTAATTCTACTTTTCTTTAATTCTCACATAACCCTATATAATATGTTACCATCTCCATTTAATGAAAGACAAAAGCAAGGCCGTGAATGGCTAGGAAATTTGGTCAAGTTCACAGAGCTAGTTAAAAACAAAACAAAACAAAAGATGGACGAGATATCCAAAAATCGATTTGTGTTCGAAAGATTATAGAGTTTAGACTCAATGGCATATGCAGAATCCTAGATACATTTGGGGCTGGTCTAGTTATTAGGCTACTTAAGCACTGGTTAATAAATAGCTCACTAATAGTGTTTACAGATGAAATATGAATGTGAGTGATCTTAACCTCAGCAAGACCAAGAAGAGCACGTTAAATACACACAGAGATTAGGATATAAGAATGACAGATTTCTGAAAATATTGAAAAACCATCACCCACCAATCCAGACACCACTCATCAATAAACTTTACAATATATTTTGTATGCACCAAATAAGGATGAACTTATGTTTCAAACTCAGATTAATTTTGATTCTATAAGGTAGCCACCAATGAAGGGAAGAATTCTGGATAATCTTTCAAGACTAGAGGTTAATCAGAGATTCCTTGAAATCATATGTTGTCCAGGAGGCTACAACTAATAACTTTGCTATGCTGCCTCATTTATCCAGAATGCAATGCATCTGGCACCATGATTTTCTTAGTTACTTGAATGGACTATTGACAGCTAGCAGCCTTCATGACCATTAATTATTTTAAACAGTGAAAATACAAACAAATGAAGTCAAAATCAGTAGCAGTATGGTAGAGGTATTCACTTACAAATCATGGTTACTATAGTGGCCTTATAGCCTTATGAGGAAATGATAGTAGAGTAGTATTAATAAAGACATAAATCAAGTTTGGACAGCTATTTTGAGCACCAGTAACAATTCTTTAAGTGTCTCCTTGTATAAAACCAAGGCAAACAAATCCTTCCCCTTAAAATCCACTGGTAGGTTGTTTTGAATAAATGACAGAGACATGGCCTATGAATCTCTATCATATTAAATTACTCTTTTTTTCTAGTACTCTTTTCTTGGAAAGTTTTTTTTATTATTATGTCAAAATATTAATGGGGTACAAATATTTTTGTTACATGGATAGCTTTTATGATGCTTAAGTCAGGGCTATGAGTGTGCCCATCATACAAATACTGTTCATCATACCTGTTGGGTAGGTTTTAACCCCTCCCCTCCTTCAACCTCCTCCCTTCTGGATTTCCAATGAATTTTCCTTCTCTCTGTGCCCATGTGTGCCTATCAATTAGTTCCAAATTATTACAGAGTATATGTGGTGTTTCTTTTTCCATTCCTGAGATACTTCACTTAGGATAATGGTCTCCAGTTCCATCCAACTTGCTGCAAATGACATTAATTCATTCCTTTTTATGGCTGAGCAGTACCCTATGGAATATATATCATAATTTGTTAATTCATTCAAGAATGAATGGGCACTTAGGTTGATTCCACATCTTTAAAATTGTGAATTGCGCTGCTATAAGCATTCTAATGCAGATGTGTTTTTTATAGACTGTCTTTTGTTCCTTTGAGTAGATGCCCAGTAATGCCATTGCTGGATCAAATGGTAGTTCTACTTGTAGCTCTTTGTGGTATCTGCATATTACTTGCCATAGAGGTTGTACTAGTTTGCAGTCCCACCAGCAGTGTATGAGTGTTCCTATCTCTGCATCCACACCAACATAGATTGTTTGGGGACTTTTTGATAAAGTCCATTCTCACACTGGAGTTAGGTGATATCTCATTGTGGTTTTGATTTGCATTTCCCTGATGATTAGTGATGTTGAGCATTTTTTCATATATGGTAAAGCAGTGAACCTTGAAGAGGTTCCTCAGGCCCAGTGACTGTTGAGACTCAAGGATGGGTCTCGGAGTCCAGATACAGCACTGCAATCTCAGGGACAGAGTTGTTGGCTGGCAGGAGCTCTGGCGCTACAGGAGCAAAGCCAGGGGCAGTGCTAGAGCCTTAGGGTGGGTAGAGCTATAGACCCAGCATCTGCCATAAAGCCTTCAGGGTGGGGCTTTGGGCCAGGGCACAAGAGCCTCAGAGCAAGAGCTGTGGCCTAGAGGCAGAGCAGGAGTTGCATGCCCTGGGCCGCAGGTCAGACCACATTACTGAGGTGGAGCCACACCAGCCAGCACAGGACTACAGAGGTGGAGCTGCTCAGGCAGGGGGCAGTTTTAGTGGCACAGGTGGATCCATATGGGGGGGGGGGCAGCTCCAGCAGCTGCTATGAGGGGTGAGTGGTGGCACAGCAGTGGCTATGCTACCACTCACTATTTTTCAGTTGAAATAATCTGAAGATACCAGAGTATAAGCCCCTGGGGGGCCCAGTAAATGCTAGCTATTGTTACTCTCCATGAAAATGCTGATTTACTTTCAACTCACATATTTGGTATTTGTAACACATATCAGAGCTCCTAATACAAAGGCTAGAGAGAAACTTTCATTGCATGAATGAACATATGAATAAATTAAATCAGTATTGTGTTGGATCTGAGCATCTCTAGTTTTCTGCTTTTCCTCAGTTTAGAAATCATTCTGTGTCTTCTTGGGGACTTCTTCCTCCCTTCTACCTCAGTTTTACTTTACCTACTCTCTCTTAGGTGTCACCGTTTTTCCTCTTTTCAGTGTCCCCTTAACTGATTATATGACCAAATTGACAGCTTCAGGTTAAAAACAGAAGATTAAACACACATTTTAAACCTCCTTTCCCTCTCTTAACTCCTCTAAAATGAAAGTACAGAAATTTTTAAAAGTCTAAATTTTTAAGGACAAAGAGAACAAGAGAGAAGATGACATCAACAAAATTTCAGAATCTAGAAATCAGATAGGGGAGTGATAAATGACTTACTGAACCCAAAAAATCTGAAACCCAGCTAGCTGGCAGTGAAGCCCAAAAGCTAGCCAACATGTGCCTCAAATTTCAGAACTATCCAGAAATTGAAGTTGCCTTGTACCTCTGAAAAAAGGGGTGAAGGCTAAGCTAACTGGTTGAAAATCTGTTTAAAAAGTAGATACCATCTCCAATCTCAGGAAAATATAGAAAATTTGCTGTCTGAATAGGGTAGATTAGAGAATTTTAGGGAGTACAGGCACAGTTAGGAGTAGTGATATTAAACTAAAAATTGCTAGATTAAGATAAAATCTATTCATGGAATGGTGACACTCTGAGCCCCTTCCTCAACTCCAATCACAGAGCAAAGTCAACTAGACTTTCACCTACCAGACAGATAATTGAAGGTCTTCTCAAGGAAATATGATCAACCAAAGCGAAAACACTAAAGATACTGATAGGCGAGTGATTGTCACCAAACAAAATAGTCTAGAAGAAATCAACCCCCATAAACACATGTGCACACATATACACACTGAGTTCTTAGAATCAGTATTTCAATCCCTCATCCTTAAATAAAAGTGGTGAGCCTGGGAACACCAGACATGTGAGTAAACCCTCTTGTCACAGCAGATAGAAACTGAATACATCAAGAAAAAAGAAACTGAAAGAAACATAGACATTTCAGAGAGGAGAAAACCAACCAAAAATCAACATTTCTCCAACAAATGAGAGAAGACAGTACAACCACACACACACACAAAAATAACAGGATACTACAAATAGGGAACATTCTGGAACAAAAGAAAGCTTTTGGAAGTTAAGAATGCAATAACAGAAAGGAAAAACAAACTTCCAAAGAAAGTAGAAAATAAAGTCTCAGAAATAAGTTAGAAAGTAGCTCGAAAAGACAAGAGTTGGAAAACAAAAGAGAAATGATAAAAAAAAAAAAAAATAGAGAATTAGCCAAGGAGGCCCAATATCTATTAATAGATAACAGGAATTCTAGAAACAGAAAACAAAAATATTAATGAAAATAAATCAAAGAAATGTTTCAAGAAAAATTTTCAGAACTCAAGTATATGGATTTTCAGATTGAAAAGTCCACTGAATGCCCAGAACAAGAGAAAAGAGAAAACCCAAAGAAGGGTTTTTCCAATGAAATTCTAAAGTAAATGGAAGAAGATTTCAGAGTTCATTCTTTAAAATTAGGTGCTAGCCCAAGAAGAATCAGAAGGACTCAATGCAACCCTGAAATCTAGTGCACAGTGGAACAATGCCTTAAATATTCTTGAGAAATATTATTCCTAATCTAATTTTCCCTGCAAAGGAAAAATATTCATTGTGAGGTTTGAAGAAAGAAAAAGTCTCAGAAAATTTACTCATGCATCCTTTCTCAAAAAGCTATTGATAGGGCCGGGCACAGTGGCTCATGCCTATAATTTCAGCACTTTGGAAGGCCAAAGTGGGAGGATTGCTTCAGGTCAGAAGTTCGAGACCACCCTGAGCAAGAGCAAGACCCCATCTCTACAAAAAATAGAAAAATTTGCCAGGTGTGGTGGCATGCACCTGTAGTCCCAGCTACTGAGGAGGCTGAGGCAGGAGGATCACTTGAGCCCAAGAGTTTGAGGTTGCAGTGAGCTTGAGGTTACAATGATGCCATTGCACTCCATCCCAGAAGACAGAGTGAGACACTGTATACAGAAGTCAAACAAACAAAAAATCTACTGATGGATGTGCTGCTCTGCCATCCAGGGATATAAACTAAGAAAACAAAGTAAACAGCGTGGGATACAGAAGCCAGAGACACCAATACAGAAGAGAGACAAAGGCTATTCCCAGAATGGTGGAAAAGGGAGATTCCAGGGCAAGAGCTGTGCAACTTGTCTAGAGAGGATCCCGTCCTGATTACAACAGATGTGGAGGCTCCAAAAATGAAGTCACAAAAAGATTAGATTTAGAGGAGAGGTAATGTCTTTGAGCACGCAAGGAGATTTGCATTTCCAGCACAGAGTCTTCGGGCGAATTAGTAATAGATGAGTAAAAAATTAAATAACCCAAAACGTAATTATTAAAATCAAGAAAAACATAAAAAGGAAATGAAATAATAATATACTACGTGGCTTAGTTGTGAAAAGATGTCATAGTCACAATGACAGAAAAAAACCAAATACAGATCAAACTAAACCTATATGGGAGAATTGGGAAAGGATGTATGTGTGTGAATTGAAGGAGTAAGAGGATTACGTCTTCCTCCTCCCCAAGAGTGTTTAAACAGCAAAAAGGTATTTTTTTAAGTCATGTATTTAGCAATATGGACATAAATAACCAAAGAAGTAGCTAAACCAGTTGAAAGTGTTTATTTTGGGGAAAAGGAATGAAGGGAGAAGGAAGCCAGAGAACTCTGTTTTTCACATTTAACATTTTAGAACCATTTGACTTTTTAAAATTATAGGTATGTACCACTTTGATAAAAGTAAAAACTAAAGAAATCAAGGGATTTTAAATTGTTTATTTATAAAGTGTCTTGCTTCTTATTCACATTTTAAAACTCAGATGGTTTGAAACAGTTACGTTTTCTTTTGTACCTGAAAGATCATGTTTTAAAATTTTATGTGTAATCTTCAGTTTATTTTCCTCCTTACAGCTTATAGGTTTGGAATAAGAATGGGATGAGGCATATCAGAGAGGAAATTCTCCACAAATTTTCCCCATTCCCACCACTCTGTCCTTTATACCCCTTCTGTACCTGCTCATCGTCGTCCTAGCACAGCCGCTCTGATTATTTATAATTATTTCTTTTTATGTCTTACTAGTAGACTATCACTTTCTTGGAAACAGAAAACACATATTATTCCTTTTTGTATCTCCAATGCCTAGCCCAGAGTCCAGGAAAAATCAAAGAGTTCTCAATAAAAGATCATTAACTTAAAGAGGTTGGGAAAAGAAATAGAAGGGGAGGAGAGATAGAGAGATTGATTATAAGAGGAAAAAGAGGCTAGTTGTGAGTGACTGTCTGGACATCAGATATGAGTCAAAGGGAAAAAAAAAAAGACATCTGAAATACTCCAAAATTTAGTATTAATAGTTCAGTATGTGAAGAGAAGCTAGTAAAAAAGGAGAAAGAGCAGCCAGTGAGTTGGAAGGAAAACAGCAAATGTGCAGTCAGAAAAGGACAGGCAGTTAGTGCCTCAGGAAGCAGGTCATGGCTTACAATGTCAGTGCTGCCGAAAGATCGGGTTGGATGAGGACAGAGCATCACTCACAGGGGTTGGCATGCTGAGACAGCTGGTGTCCTTACAGTGGCTATTTCCAGGGAGAGGTGGAAGGAAAAGCTATTGCCAGAAAGACTGAGATTCATCTGCCAAATTTGTTTGTTACTTTGGTGAATTACAAATGACTCTTCACAAGAACATGGGTCTCCATGAGTAGAAGATTTAATCACTTGCAGAAAGTGAGAGAGCACTGGGAATATTCTCCAAAGCAGTGTCTACCCAGGCAAAGTTGCATGGGGTTCTTATGGAGTAGTAGAGAAAAAAACAGACGTGTCATCACATGTAGGGACGTAGTTTCCCTTACACACGCATGGTTAGTTCATTATGGTCACGCACAGGTCACATGTTATGGTAATGAAGCTATAGCTCTTCCCCTGGTGGAGACTTCAGCATGGAAATGAGGAAAGGTCACCTCAGTTCATCTACAGGCTGCCAGGGTCTGTCAGGGGCTAGGCTTAGCCCAGTAGCCATGGGCCTAGTAAACAAAGGCCATAGAACAGGATGATTGCTCACATTGGTTGAACTCCTATACTCCCTGGAGACACTCCCTTCCTACTTACAAAGCGTCATTGAGCTAAGCTGTGGAAATATGCAAGCTGAAAAAAAAAGAGTCAACTCTATAAAGGAGTTTGAGGTGAAAGAGCAGTTGCAGGAGAAAGATGTGGAGTCAACAAAAATACTAATAAAAATATTACTGAGGCATAATTGTACACTGATAGGAAGGATCAAGTAGACAGGTAGCAATCGGGGATGGGAAAAGAAGAGGGTGCCACCCAAAAGTAAGTCCTTTGAGAAGACAAGGAGGCTTGTGGAGAGGCCAGCCTCAGCAGCAAGAATAAATACTCCCACTGTAAGGGCAAAAAGTTCACCCTGTGGGAGCAGAGAAAGATAGGTTGGTAAAATTGGTGCTAGGAAGATGAATTACTTCATCTGATTGCATCTATTTTTCTATTAGATGTGCAGCATTTACAGACAGTGAAAGGGGAGATTTTTTTTTTTAATGAGTAAAATTGAATAGTATAGACGGATAAAATCTCAGTTAATTTTTTTTTTAGAATAATATATATTTGTTGTGGAAAAAAATCTCACTGTATACAATGCCAAGCTGTTGAACATGCCTCTAGGAAATATTAAAAGATGCTCTAAATCTGTAAAGGAGGAAATATATAATTTAACTTTATAATAAAACTACTAATCAAGAAACAATTGCAACACTTTGAGGTCAAAGCAATAGCCTCAAGCAATAGCTCACGCCTATAATCTTGGCACTCTGGGAGGCTAAGGGGGAAGGATCACTTGAGCTCAGGAGTTCAAGACCAGCCTGAGCAAGAGCAAGACCTCATTTCTACTAAAAACAGAAAAATTAGCCAGGCATGGTGGCAAGTGCCTATAGTCCCAGCTACTTGGGGGTCTGAGTAGGAAGGATCATTGGAGGCGTTTGAGGTTACAGTGAGCTATGATGGTGCCACCGCACTCTACCTGTGGCTACAGAACAAGATTCTGTCTCCAAAAAAAAAAAAAAAAAAAAATCACAGCTGTATTATTTATGGAACTTGGCAGGCTGATTCTAAAATTCACATGGAAAAGAAAACAGGCAAAAAAACCTAATAAATTTTATTAACGAACCCTGCATATGGTGTGATGAAAGGGGAATCACATTACTAAATATCAAAATATCCCATACATTGATACTAAGTAAAATCATGTCATACTGGTGCCAGAACAAGCTGACAAATGGAGCAGCACACAGAATAAAGAAATAAACCACGTACAAATGCAAAGGTAGCTCATGACCAAAGTGATATGTAAATAAAAGAAACAATTGTATAATTGTATAATATAAATACTACTGTGAAAACTGGTTATTGGTTATGAATTTGGAAAGTATAAGGTTAGACCACTGCCTGACACTATGAATACAAATAAATTTCAGATGTATTATGAGTAAAAGAGCTAAATGCTTTTTTAAAAGCAAAAAGTAAATAAATAAACTTTTAGAAGAAAATATAGAAGGAAAAGCCTCTTTTTTTATATCAATAAATTTAGAGGGTACAAGTTGAATTCCATTACATGTACATATTGGTTAGTGGTGAAGTCTAGGGTCTTAGTGTACCCATCACCCGACTCATAATAATATTGAGGTAAGAACAGCCCTCTTGCATGAGACACAAAGCCTAGAAACCATAGAATAAGAAGAGATTTGGCTTCACCAAAATTTAAATCTTCTATATATCAAAGAAAATTATATAAAAAGATAAAGACAATTGGGAAACAATCTTTATAATATCTTTAACAGGAAAAAAGATTACTATCCAGAATAGATCTCATACTAGGCCGGCCATACTCTTTCTCTCCAAGGAAGACCTACAAATTATTGTAGTTATCCAAAAGAAGGGGAGATATCCTTCTTTTGTCCTTTCCCCAGGCTCTATATTATTCTCAGGAACAACAACTAGACCGTTCAAGCAGAGAGACCTGCTGAAATTGCAAAACAAACTTTGGCTATTTACTGCAAATCTAAATGAGGTAAGTGCAGAGAAAGTGTAAGCAAGAAGCAACCATCCTAGGGGTGCGCTCTGTGAGCACTGGTCCTGTGTATGTCTGTAACTGATGACACAGGGGTAGGCAGTCAGCCCCACCTGTCTGGCCCATTTCTCCCTCACAGGTTAAATGAGAGGTTTGGTCTCCATCCATGGTTTTCAACCCTGACTACAAGTTGGAATCTCTTAGGAAGCTTTAAAACAATATAGGATTAGAGCCAACCCAGCTCAACTAAAACCACACTCAGGGGGTGGGGCCCAGGCACTGACAATGTTTAAGACCTCCTCAGAAGATTCTAACAGGTGGCAAAAGTCTCAGAATCTCCAGGCCCAACGATGAGTTTTGTGTTAGAAAGTGTGTGATTCTTTGGCCAAGGCTGTGGCTGGGCACTTGATCTGAGCACAGGTCTCTTTCTGTCCACCAGGATTTAGCACACCCCTGGAAGTAATCAGAAAGACAGCTCCCTGGGGTTGACCAAACAACCTTAACATATCCCTCAGCTTGAGTAAACTTCAGACGGGTTTTTTCCAGATCCAGACCCCTGACCTTCTTTTTCTACATTTACTTTAGAAAATTTGCAGCTGTAAGTGTTTTGGTCTTCTTTTCTTCAACAGTCTCACACTGTCTCCCTGGATAAAGTGCAGTGGCATCATTGGAACTCACTGCAACCTCAAACTTCTGGGCACCAGCAATCAATCCTCTTGCCTCAGCCTTCCAAGTAGCTGAGACTACAAGCATGCACCATGACACCTGGCTAATTTTTCTATTTTTAGTACAAACAGGGTCTTGTTCTTCAACTCCTGAGCTAAAGCAACCCTCCTGCCCCTGCCTCCCAGAGTGCCAGGATTACAGGCCTGAGCCACCCATCTGGCCAGGGTTGTAAGTTTTTTCTCTACCCTCTTGAGATGTAGATTTCCCCCCCTCGTCCCCCCTCTGGCTAGTTTTACTGCAGGGGAATGTCTTTCTCAAGAACTTGCTAGTCATCGTTTGAAGTGTAATCATAAGGGAAGATAGCACCCACCTCCCCCTCTCAGTGGGTGGGTAGGAGCCTAACTTCCATTAGCACCAGTTAGTGAACATGGGGGTGTCCTAATCACATAGACCAACCTCCACTCCAATGTGCTGTGATAGTTTTTCACTAGCTCACAACAGTACTTAAAAATTCTCCTGCCTTTTGTTTCAGCAGAGTCGGGTTCAGGCTCTCTCCCCTATTACAAAGTCTTGAATAAAGGTTTACCTGTTGAACTGTCTGGTGCAATTTTTCTTTGACAGAGTTTTGAGTGGTACACAGATGAGCTGAATGGTCCCTCTTATTTTCAGAGAGATTCAGAAGCAAAGATTACTGACCAAAGTTCTCTCTTCCACTAACAATACTAGATCCCAGAGGCCAAGTTCATTTATTAAGAAATCTCACTGTCTTTGAGATTTTAAACTCTGCCGAGTCTTTTGTTGTTGTTGTTGAAATTCATTCAATGACTTAAGTCTGCATTCTTTCATTTATTAACATTTTCACTCGACATCTGTATACAAGACCCAGCACCAAATGTAAACTTTTATAATTATCAATCTTACAAATTTCAAAATTAAATAAAAAAGAGAGAACATATTCTATTTATTGCAAATCAAAGCAAACTCAGACAGTGTGCAATTTCCCCCTTGACACCAAACAAGAACACTGCTATTTGCATATTGGCTCCAGTAACAACTTGAGATTTGAGGTAGGTTGCTTCTGCTCTCAGGTTTCTTAGCTCTAAAATGAGGAAGAGGAGCCAGACTCTCTCTTATTTTTGCATTATAAAAGTTATTTGTCTTTTATTTATGTCAGTGTGGCAGGAGGATAAGAGTGGAGCAGAATTAATGTGGGGGTGCAGGGGTTGCACCTAAGATCCCCCCACATCAGGTTAGTACAAGCCTAGATACTATCTTGGCCTATAATCAAATCAGCGATGAAATGAAAGGCATTCTCATTAATTTTCTAGATGGCATTGAGATAGAGTACCTCGCTACCATAGTAGAACTGTAATTCCAAGCCTGGACTGCACATTAGAATCACTTGGAGGGTTTTAAAAGGACACTGATGTCTGGGTCCAACACCCTGGGGGTCTCCTTTAGTCAGTCTGGGGTGCAGCCTGGGCGTCGGGATGTTTTTTAAGCTCCCCGGGGTGATTCTTGTGTGCAGCCAAGGTGAAGAACCACTGCCTTAGAAGATCAAATCTAAGCTCCTTAATGCATTTCAGAGGTGCTCAGTGATAGGTAGTGTAAAAGTAACCAGGAAGAATATGCAGGAATGCACGTATAGGAGCCATGATCTGTACTGATGCTGTAAGTCGTGTAAGAGGAGCAGGGAAGGGGCTGGGGCTGACAATGAACAAAGCCATAACACCTGTGTGAAAGAGAAGAAAATCATATACAATATAATAAAGTGACACACCCAGCAAGGGTAGGCCATGCTCAGAAGAACAGGTAGAAGTAAGGAGAAGTAGCATGCATGGAGCACCCACTGGATTAGGCAGTTTCCTTATGTTTTGTTGTTTGTAACATCCCCTGGAAGCAGGTGTTATCAGATGGCTATTGGTATTAGTATCTCTATTTTACAATGAGGAAATTGGCTCAGCGACATTGTATAACTTCCCCAAGGTTATCCAGGGCCTGTACTTGTACTAAAAGTTCAGGTTTGTCCAAAAATCATACTCTATTTTCCCTGATTATTAATGAAATTACTAAGAACAGTCTTGGAATTCATCAATTTCACAACTACTTCTTCCCACAGGAGAGTTAGACACTCACCTTTAAGAAGTTCTTGCACTTAGTTCATTGTCTAGTTTACAGTGTCTGGACAAGGAAAAAGTATACTAATTTGTTTAAAAGGCTATATAATTTCATGTTAAATTTAGCTCTGCCTATTCAAAAAGTCACTATTTGAACAAGTGATTTTATAATTCTATAAAAATAAACTATACCAGATTTTCTGTCTGCATTATAAAGATGCTATAACTTAGTTTGTCCTGATCATCTCATCGATATTTGCCTCAGGGCATGCTTAATAGCTGAATTTTTTCCTTCTCATTTGAAGATTTGGCCTGTTCATCACACTTGGACACATATAATACGTCCTCAGGGGTGCTCTTCTTCCTATAGCATCTTTTACCTGCTGTTCCCATTGTTCTGAAATTGCCCATGCATACAGGCTAGTTAAAAAAGGATGTTGTCAATTTGGACATGAAGATTGTGTTTCCTTCATGCAGTATCCTTGGATTGATGTCATTTTGATCTAATCATTTAGTGCCAGATGCTTCCAAGTGGTTCCTTTTGTACTCTTTATCAACACATATTTTATAACTCCTTATGCTTCCCTGACTTATAGTCACACTTTTAAAGTTAATTTGATATCTAAGTCCCTTTGGTCATCATCCATCTCTATCCCTTGTAAATGTTGCTTCTCAGCAGCTCTCTTCTCTGAAAACTTTATAACCACAAAATCCCATTCTTGGTTTGCCCTCTTCCTCCTTGAAGAGTCACAATTTACTCTAGTCTTCTCTTCCTCTTATCTTCTTTCTGCAAACCATAAACCTACAATGTGTGTCTGATTGTTCCGTGTCTTTTCCTGTCTTGTGTGCTCTGTGCAATATTGGTTCAATTCTTGGCTCTGCACTACAGGAGACGGTGATTTGAGCTCCTTTCATTTTTCTTCTTCAGAGAAATAGAAGCAATTTAGCTTCCCCAGCTCCAATTCATAGGTGCTTTCACTTGCTTGGAGCTTTTGATGTTCAGTTGCTCATTTGATTCACCAAATAACTGAACGTTCCCAGATTTAGTTCTTGGCCATCTAATACCTTTTTCAGGAAGTGTATTTCCATAGTGCCTTTCAACACCTGAAAGACACTCAATTAAAAGTGGGACACAGAGGAGGAGCAGGGATGGGAGACAGACCCTCCTCGCTAGGCTGTCTTTTCTGATTAGTTGGCAGTCAGAAAAAAAGGCTCCCGGGACCCTGCTTTCAAAGGCCCTATGCTAAAAGCAAGGAATGACTGGACAAAGAGATAATTTCTCTTCCCAAAAAAATTCCAGGCATCAGTCCAGAAAAAATACATACCATCATGTTTAATAGTTTAACCCCAGGGGGAAGAGAGAAAGGAATAAGAAAGGTAGGTGAATTGCTAGAAACTGGCTGAGAGCCAGTCCATCCCAGGATTCAAACTTACACTGACCCAGCAAGAAGCAAAAAAGTCTGAGTAATGAACTCCAGCAACACTTTGAGCTGCATTCCTTATTTAACCCTCCACATCCCACATCCTGATTATCCAAATAAAGTCATCAAGATACGTCCAATTCTGGAAATCCCATTTCCTAGGTTTTGGGATGGTGGGAAATGAAGGTCCTGGGGAATATCAACCTTTAGGAGTACAAATAAAAGGGGAACCCAACAACAAAGTAAAAAAAAAAAAAGAATATTGATCAGAGTCATGAAAGTCCAAAAGAAGACACAAGAAGAGGGCCAAAGTCTGCTCTTAGGCAAGATCAAATAGGAAAGTGCTTTCTGGTAGCAAGGTGGTCCATGGCTGCCAACAATGTCATCATTCTTGCTTTTGCTAGAGAATGAGGCTGTGTGAAGAGGACACACATACTCTCAAAAGCACTGATACCTATGCGTATCAATCCTGAAATTAATATGCATAGCTCCTTTTTAAAAAAAAAAAAAAAAAAGGAATAAAATACTCCCTAAGTTGTCTAATGCATGACATACAATGGTGGAGGCTGATGGCTAAGGCCGAGCCCTTAACATGAGCACCTGTTGCTACAACAGTGTTCCATGTTAACTACCCTTAGAAATCTTCATAGATTAATCACTGGGAAAATGAAGCACACGGCAAGTTTGCTCTCAGGAGAAAAATGCTGTCATTTGACAACTATTAAATATTATGCAAAAGGCGAACCAGCACAAAGTACATGACAATTATTTTTGTTTTCAGCAAATGTTGACTCTAAATTGAGTTAGGTGTAGATAATAATAGCATAGTTCTTTGAATAGAGAATAACATATTTGCACAAAAGAATGCTTCTATTAATCATCAGACCGGAATGATCATTTCAGAAGTTTAGAACATTTTATTAGCATTTAATAGAGGGGAAACAAAAACGTAAACTCTAAAAGCATTTTTCAGTGATCCAAAATGAAATTTTCACTGATGTTAGTTCTGAAGGCATAACTACATATTGTTTCTAAGGTCTCCATAAATCTTAATGTGTATGTATCAAATTGCTTAAAAGGTCGGATGTCCTCCCAGAACTAGCGGTTCCAGTTCCCAGTAAAGGTGACAGTAGAGGCTCCTGCCTCTCTCCCAGATATGTCCCCCTCAGCTTCTATCATAAGATGGGGCTCTTTACAGTCATAGGCTGAAACTATGAGGAGATTGTGGAATATTGCACTATAAAGGGGGTGTTTTTTGTTAGTAATGTCAATATTTTAATTAGACTAAAGTCTTCCCCATCTTATTTTGTCTGGTGCCCAGCTAGTTGGGCCACCAATAACACGTAAAAGATTCTTTAAGGCCAGGCATGGTGGCTCAAGCCTGTAATCCTAGCACTTTGCGAGGCAGAGGCAGAAGGATAACTTAAGGCCAGGAGTTCAAGACCAGCTTGAGCAACATAGTGAGACCCCTCTTCTACAAATTTTTTTTTAAAAAATTAGCCAGGTGTAGTGGCACACAACTGTCATTCCAGCTACTTGGGAGGCTGAAGCAGAAGGATCACTTGAGCTAGGAGTTTGAGGGTGCAGTGAGCTATGATGACACTACTGAACTCTAGGCTGATGAGACAGAGAGAGACCTTGTCTCAAGAAAAAAAAAATTCTTTAAGCCAATAATTGTCATTGTTATATTAACTGAGGACCACAAAGGAATACTTAGTGACTGCTTAAATGTCCAAATTGGCCAAAAGACACTTCCTAGTAGCATTATATTATCTTATATAATATTTTATATTGTTTGGCAGTTCCATGATTATATTACCAAACTGAAAAGATCGCTAGGACAGGGGCAATAGTTAGCACATGGACATAGAATGAGTGCTTAATAAATGACTATTGGTGTTTTCATTTTTTATTTCCTAAGGGTGTCATACAACTCTAAGTCTTTTAAATTAAACCAGTAAGTATAGATTTACATGCAATTGTAAAAACTAATACATAGAACTACTGTGTACCCTTAACCCAGCTTCCACCAATAGTAATATTGCAAAAACTATAGTACAATATCACAATCATAACCAAGATATTGAAATTAACTAACTCTACTTAGTCCTATTCAGGTATTTGATATTTTTGATGCTATTATAAATGTATTATTTTAGTTTCATTTTTAAGTTGTTTCTTTTGCACAGCGACCTTCTATGATTCTGCTAGCATTTAATTATTAGTTCTAATATAATTGAGTTTTTATTGATCTCATAGTGTTTATTATATACACAGCTCCCTATGATAAAACAATTTAGCATGTTCACTACACTAAATTCATTTATAAGCTCTAGCAGAGTTTTTTGGAGGGGGCATTGATTCCATAGTGTGTTCTATATATAAAAAGTCATGTCCCCTACTCCATCTTTTCCAATCATACTTTTTGTGTTTTATTTGTTGCCTCCAATATAATGTTAACTGAGGAGTGGTAACATTGTTGCCTTGTGCTCAATCTTAAGGAGAATGGATTAATGATTTATTAAATGAGTTGTTAGTGTTTTTGTTCGTTTTAATTTGTTTTGAGGATGCCCTTTATCATATTGAGAAAATTTTCTTCAATTTCTTGTGTGTTCAGAGGCAATAAATTTTCTCAAATAATTTTGCTTCATCTATTGGCATGACTTTACTATTTTTCTCTTTTATTCTTTTGATATGGTATTTGCATTGATTTATTTTTTAATGTAAAATCAACCTTTCTTTCCTGAAATCAATCCCACTTAATCATGATTAATTATCCTTTTTAAATATTGCTAGATTTAATTTGCTAATATTTTGTTAAAGATTTTTGTGTCTGTTAATAAGAAATATTGTTTTATTATTTTCTATATTTTGACAGATTTTAGTATCCACATTATGTTTACCTTACAAAATGACTTGTGAAATATTTCCTTCTACTCTATTTTCTCATTAGCAAATTTATTCATTAACAATTTGGTAGAATTCACTAAAGAAGCTATCAGGGGCTAGGATTTTCTTTGTAGGATGATTGTTGATTATATAACCAATTCCTTTAATGATGTAGAAATATTTAAATATTTTCTATTTCTCCTTTTGATAGTTTTGGTAATTCAAATATTTTTAAGAATTTGTCCTTTTTACCTAACTTATCAAATTTATTGATACAAAGTTGTTCCAAATATTTCCTTTTTGACCATTTGTAGGATCTGTAGTAATGTTTCCTTCTCTTTTTGATATTGGTAATTTATATTTTTATTCTTTATTAATCTTTTCAAGGATTTATCAATTTCATTAATCTTCAAAAATTCAACTTTGACTGTTGGTTTTATTACTTGTCTCTTTTCTATTTCATTAATGTCTGCTCTTATTTTTGTTTCATTTCAATATGAGTTTGGCTTGCACTTTGTTTTTAATTTCATAAGGTAGAAGGTTAGGCTATTGATTCTAAGCTTTAGTCTTATATGGGGTTTCTGACATAAATATTTATCTCTATAAACTGCTCTCTAAGCACTGCTTTCATTGCATCTCACAAGTTAGTTCTGGATTTACAAAGTGTTCACTTAACTTATATAGTAACAATATTACATAATTCAAATGTTATATAATTTTATATGTATGACCTTACAAGAATATAATTCCACTTATTCTATCTCCTTCCTTGTACTTTTCTTATTTTAGGTTTTATTTCTACAGATGTTATAAATCCCACAATACATTATTTTCTATTTAATAGTTTTAAAAATAAATTTATTTGTATGCATATATGAAATTATTAATACATAGTTCATTTATATTACCCATGTGTTTACCTATTCTGTGATTTAATCTTGTCTATGTGATGTCATTTCCCATCAGTTTGAAATACTTCTTTTACACTTCTTAAAATGCAGGTCTTCTGGAAGTGAATTCTTTCACCTTTTATCTCTTGTGTGTGAATTTTCTATTTAACTTTCCTACTTGAATGTTATTTCACTGAATATAATATTCTAGGTTGACAAGGTTTTTCAGTACATAAAAGATATAATTGTTTTTCTTCTGGTCTCCAGTGTTTTCGATTAAAAGTCAGTAATAATTCTTCCTCTGTATGCAAACTATTTTTATCCCATAGCTGTTTTTAAGATCTTTAGTATCCAGCAGTTTGCCTATGATGTTCCTAAGTATTTCTTTCTTTGTATGCATTCTGCAAACTCACTGACATTCTGAAGTACTTTAGGGTATTTTTTTTCCAACTCTTTCCCTGTCCCCATTTTTGAGGAACTACACAGCATTGAGTGAAGACCAGTGGGGAAAAATAGGGGTGGAGGAGGTGGTAGTTCAGTCTTATTCTGAATTTGGGGATTTTCTGGGTTCTAATATGTCACAGTAGCCCACACACAGCTGTTAAAACTTTGTTAAAATTAGTCTGCTTTCTCTCATTCTGTGTGTGGCAGATCCTCCTCCTCCTCCTCCCTCCGTCTCAGTCAGGATTGAGAGTCACCGTGGATTGCTTCTCTCTTATGAGGGGTCTGTCACTTTGTGGAGTTCAATTTATTTAGGTTTATTTGTGTCCTTGGCTCTTCAATGATTTTTTAAATTATAAGTATGAAGCTTATCCAGATTGTTTGATTTTTTTTTAGGGTAAAAGCAGAAGTCTCTTGTAACTTTCTTCATCTGAGCAGTAAAATGTCCACTGTGGGATTTATTAAACTGTACCCCTCACCCATATCTCCATATACCTTGAAAGAAGCAGGGGGTGAAATAAGACTTGAGATTATCAGCATTTTACCCAAACTGTTAACATAATAAAAGGGGCTATTTAAATTATTCGATCCTTCTGAGTACATCAAATCAAACTATTCTTCACTACAAATAGCAGCAGATCCACTAATTAAAAAATAAACTATTCCTCTGAAAATTTGAGTGAAATATGAATAAATTATGCCCCCACTACACTATCAATTTATATATTAAAAATATTATAATTGCTAATACTGATTTCTAAATTTTCATCAAGAAGCCATATAATATGGAAGTTAGGAGAATGGGCTCTGTTGCTAAACCGCCTGTCTAAAAATTCTGGCTCTCTCACTTTTTAACTGTGTAACCTTTGATAATTTGCTTAATTATGCTTACGTTTCCTCATTTTAAAAATAAAAATAATAGTTGTTACTCAAGTCTATATATATAAGGCTCTCAGAAAAGTTCCTAACACACATTAAGTATTCAATAAATGCTATCGTGATGTTAATGATTTATCAGGAACCTTATCAGAGTTATTATCATCATCCTTTATCACCTTCAGAAAAATAGCACAGTTGGAAGGATGGCACAGATTAATAAAGATGACATGAAAAAGATGTTTAAAAAAATACCTCAAAAAAGGCTTAAGTAGCTTTTTTTTTATTATCACCATATTCTGCAAAAGAAGTTAGTTCCACTAACTAATGTGGCAGTACCTGAGGACACCTTTTAATTATCTCTACCCATATGTAGGAGAGAACTAACAAGAAAAGCAAGTCAGAATTACAGCTGCTGTCCTATCTGCACCTGCCCATCTCTTATGACAGATGCTCTTCAACTTAATGATGGAGCTACATCCCAATAAACCCACTGTAAGTTGAAAATAGCGTAAGTCAAGAATGCATTCATAACCGAAAGCTTGGCACTTGTCCCCAAGGCTGTATCAGTAAAAGGAGGACAAGTGGTTTGAGGAGAAGGACAGAGAGATTTATTAATTTGCTGACAAATGAGGAAAATGGCAGGATCCTGTCTTAAGGTAGCAATTCCCAATCATAAGCAGAAATACAGAGCTTTTAAATGGAAGGTTTTCCATTCCATACTATTTAACTACAATTCTGATTTTCCCATCTCCACTGAAGACAATCCCAAGACCTCTGCCCAGGAATTCTGCCTGGACAGTTCCACTGAGTCATCTCCTGTAGCACAAAGAACAAAGGACAATGACCTGCCCCTCCCAACCACTGGCCTGATGCAGGGATGCAGGTTTTCGTTCTTCAAAAGGAGATGTTTTAAAGAGACAGAAAACATTTTTGCCATTTGTTTCAGGCCATTCCCTCTGTTACACATTTAATACACTGAACCTCTGAAGGAGAGCAGGAAATGTCACCCTAAAATATGACTCCTTGGTATAAAGAGTATTTTTAATTAAAGTCCCTTAGAGATCAACAGATATTGGAAGGGGATTTCCCTCTATATACATAAAGACCAGAGGGACTAATCAAGAAGAACAATTGTCTTTCCTTCCCCTCCCTGTTATCTCATCACCTATTGCAAGACAGAATGCAACCAGACCAGGTCAAAAATAATGCCTTTCTCTCTGGTTAATTTCCAAATAAAATCATTTGCAAGTCATTTCTGTCCTCTGCGTTCATTCTCCCAAATATCTATTCAGCCTCCCTAGTAATATTCCCCATCTAACCCCTTCCCTCTGAAATGAGGATATACAAGTATTTTAGGTCTTATTGTGATATTGGGCAGTCACTCTGTGATTCTCCCCATGCACATGGTAACAGTAAATTTGTATAGCTTTTCTCTTATTAACCTGCTTTGTTATAAGTTGATTTTTCATCAAACCTTCCAAGGGTGAAGGGAAAATTTTCCCTTTGCTCCAACACTTCCCATCATAGCTTAGCCTAGCCCACCTTAAATATGCTCAGAACACTTACATTAGCCTACTACTGTTGGGAAAAATCATTTAACACAAAGCCTACTTTACAATAAAATATCTTATGTAACTTATTGAGTACTGTTTTGAAAGTGAAAAACAGAACGTATGAATATCACTGTAAAGTCAAAAAATCATAAATTGAACCATTGTAAGTCAGGAACTGTCTATATTTCTAGGAGTTTAAGGAGCAGGACCAAAAACATTTCACATCTGTGATTGAAATCTAGAGATTTTGCACTAGAAAAGCTTAGATGCTGGAATTTTTATGGTCCCAAATAGCCCTGCTATCTTCTGTAACTCAGAGCAAAGGCAAAGCCATTAGAATTGTACCAACCATCTGGCATTTATTATCCAGTTTTATCTCCTGAGGAGGAACAAAAGTCACAGGTAAAAAGGTGGAAATACTTCTCTCACTGTATTTTCTCTCTAAAACTACTGCTGGGGATACATTGGTATGAAAACACAAGGAGAATCTTCTAAAAAGATATGCTCTTCTTCTAAAAGATAATGTCACCTGAGAATTGAAAGGTATTGATCTAAACAGTCATAATGTTCTTCAATATTAGTGTTTCTTTTTATTTTTCATTTCCAGTGTCCTGAAAGCAATTTAAGACAAATTGCTTTTTGAAACAATTAAAAGCCATTCTTAACTACCTGCTATTCCATAAGGAACCAAAGGAAAGCAACTTCTGAAGAGCTGGAGCTCATTCAGAGGAGTCAGGAGAGAGAGAGCGCCACAATCTTAGCAAGACCCTAAGCCCTCATTAGGAACCTCAGGACTAATGTTTATTCATTCCCTTCATTTTTATTTCCCTCATCTAATGAAGCCCAGAATGCCCAGGTCATTCCTTACCTCCCAGATGTTACCTCCCAGGTCTCTTTGACAATGAGGGAATAACACCCCTCGCCTGGCATGCCTTACCCCCTTTCCTGGTATCCACGCACTTGTCACCGTCTTATATATTATAGGTTTACTTATTTGTTTCCTTGTCTCTCCTTACTAGAACATAAGCTTTATGAGGATGGAGAGATTTTTTTGATCGCTGACATACCCCAATGTTTAGAGCACTGTCTGATACATAGAAGTCACCACCTAAATATTTGTTCAATAGGTGAATGAATGAATTTCCACTTTTGTTATAGATGACTTTAGATGATTATTATCCCTGCTTTTCTTCAGTGGACAATCCCGGAGCTGTTGCCCAAAGAGGAAGAGAGGAGATTCCATAGTTAGACTTGGGAGGATCATCCAATTTTTTCTAAATTTAAGGTATTTTTACCTGTAACCACCAAGGGTCTCTGGGTGACTTTTGGACTTGGATTAAAAGGGATGATTCTAAGCAAGAAGTGTGACCAAGGCCTGTGCATATATTTGGCCATAAGTCAGAGTTTTTCCACATTAAAATTCTAATCCTACATTCGCTGGTGAAGGCAACCTAATAATTTAATACAGGCAACATATACCCCTCTGTGTAGGAAATAGTCTAGAAATTTGGGAAAGTACTTGATAAAATCTACATGGCAATACTAAAATCCAACTGTGAGTTTGAACAGAGCAGCCAACTACAGCATGGTTCAGTTTTCCCATCTATAAAATAAAAACAAGACAACCCACCCCTCAGTCCCTCACAGGGACGGTTTCCATCTTTACCAAATGGTGAAGATGAGAGTCTTCATATAGGGGAAACCAAATGGTGAAGATGAGAGTCTTCATATAGGGGAATAGTATAGTTCTGGGACCAAAGCATAAAACATGTTCCAAATGTCTGTCCTAAATCTCAGAAACACTTCGACTTCTCTCATCATCCCATCCACTACATCCAATCTGTTGCCAAGTCTTATCACTCTTAATGGCATAAAAATTCTCTCATCGCTGTTCTCATTTTCCTGATGGCCACTGTCCTACCCATATCCTCTCCCTCCCAGACTCCTAAATGGCTTTTCTGCCTCTGGTGTCTCCTCTCAAATCTTTCTTCGCTACAGCTGCCAAAATTACCTTCTAAAACAAACAAGTCATTGTGTCACTCTCTCACTTAAAAACCTTCAATAAGTTTCTGCAATGATCTATGTATTACTATGAAATTATCTAATTTCATAATTAGAAAAAAAATACATTATAAAAGAAAAACTCCCAATGATTTTTATTTATCACTTTATGGAGAATGTTTCATACCCATTCCTCATACATCTGTTAATTTATTTTTTTTTCCACGTGTTCTAATGTTCAAGATTCCTCATACATCTGTATTGTAAAGAGCTTAATTAGCATAACTCCATTTCCTCACTTCCCCTCGGGTCAGGGAGTGAAGCCATCTGTGTGATTTCAGAAAAACAGGACATGCTTGACTCAGCTCCATCCCATATTCCCCTCCTATAAGGAACACAACTTCTGGACAGCTCCTCCAAGATTTAAGTTTCAAGGACTTGCCCAGAGGGAAGAGGTCTGCCCCATTCCACACCCCTGGGACCGGGATGGCACATCAGCCTAATCCTAGGATTCCCGTAAGAGGCCCACTCGGTTCTTATTCTAAGGTACATTCCTCCTAACTAGTTTCTCTCTCTCTCTCTCTCTAATGAGGGTGATATTTTGGCCTCGAGTTTTACTTTTGGTTTTATTTCCCATGTTGTTTAAAACTTCTTGGGAAGAAAAGTGCTACATATTGGGGTAACATCGTTATTGTAAAAGTTTATATACATAAGGTTTCAGAAAAGCTCCTGGCATACACGTCTTCAACAAATGACATTAAAATGCTTTATCAGGCACTTTGTCTGAGTTACTGTCATCACCCATTCTCAGCTTCAGGCAAAATACCAGGCTGGAAGGACAAAGACCACTCTAAATGGAGCTTATAGTCACAGGTCAAGGGTTCTATACAACTGGCAAAGACGAACACGTCATGGTTCAGGATCCCCTCCTTTTTCTGCACTGTTAAGCTGCTCCTATGGTCTTGGGCAAGATTCAGTACTGGGTTCTGAGATTATAATTTCAACTGAAACAATTGCTTTAGGGACTAAGGACGGCCTTCTACATTTCACAGGTGTAGCCAGTGCTAGACTCACCAAATATGTCCAGTGAACTCTTTGGTCTTTTAAAAGGTGAGGCTTCTGGGAGATTGTGCATTCATTGAACCAATACAACACTCTGAGTGAATAAACCACATTCACTCATTCACTGTTGGTTCAATTCACTCTGAGTGAATTGAACCAATACAACACTCCTAAATGAACCATATGAACTGTAAGTAGGGACGTCTTTAGCATGGAGATGCTAAAGAAATCACATCTTCCCAGATATCAGGAACTTCTGTGGTTTACGCTGGGAAGAATAAGACCTTTAATAAGAATGATTTTTTTCAAAAATAGACTTAGGACCTTTAACTCAAAAGGACACAAGAATTTGATGTGTGTATTTAACATTCAGATTTGGGGATGTTCCATGTTGCTGGCATTTTATTACTGGAGAGTCTTTACAAAGCTTATGATAGGAATATCTTAATTTTGTCATTCAGTTTCCTTGCAGACCTTTGATAGATAAGCTGTGTTGGACAATGTGGCCAGGCTAATTTGGATGGAAAATAGAACAGGGAACATATGTTCAATTCTGCAAATGGATTGGCCTTAAATGCTTAACTAATATTTTGATTAATTTCAAATTCTAGGGGCAAAATACAGTCTGCTCCCCAGAAGTCCAGACCACCACCCAAAAAAAGCAGTGGTGAATATCAGCTAAAGAGTATCAGGAAAGTGCAAACAAGGCTGTCTGGAGAAAACACTGATTCCTTTTCCTGAATGTGGGGGCCTTCCCCTTTTATTTAACATATGCCTAAGGATTAAGTTTAGTGGGTTAAAAGAAAAAAGAAGCGGGAACTACTGAACGTTAATGAGAAGCACTACTTCCCTCCTACTGCTGCTGTCTTCTTCTGAAAAGAGCATAATTAGTATAACTCTACCCTCTTCATCCTTATGCTTTTCCAGTGTTGAGGGAAGTGATTTATCTGATTGACAAACTTGGAAAAAATAGTTGGAAAGCTTGACCCAATTCAACACCCTTTTCCTCTTCGAACAGAGCTTACCCAGGAATCACTTGATATCGAAAGTGGAGTAGAGGTTTATTCTTGCCAGGGGTAGTCCTGCCCTGGACCAGGTCGGTTCAATTCAGGCCTATTGACTCTTCTACTAGGTTGCCTCTGCCGATTTAACCCCATCTCTACCCATATTTCTCACATGGTTCAGAACCCAAGCAGAGAACAAAGATCTCTTTATCATGGCCCCAACACTTCATAGTCCCCTTTATTCATTCTATTTCCTAATAAGTCAGAACTATTAATTTCTGCCCATACTACCCCACAATGTCTTGCTTTCATGTCTTTGTTCCCATTGTTGCCACTGTCTAGAAGATTTTTCAGTTTAGTTGCTGCATGTTCAAAAACTTTTTTCATTCTTCAAGACCAATTTAAATACCTCCTTCTCCAAGATAAGCCATGTGACCTCAGAGACATTGTCTTTTTGTTCACAATTGTTCCTCTAGGATAGTGCCTGGTGCATATTAGATCACTAAATATTTTCAAAATGGCTGAAAATGAGGTAGACATTGGGAAACAGAGATTACTTCCTGCTTAGAAAAGATTCAGTGGTCAGTTCTAAGATAGTTCATGTTCTTGCCTTTAAAAAACTCGGTCTAAGGGAAAAATACATATAAACAAATAGTAGAAATGATAGAAATAAATAATAGAAACAAATAGAAATTAATCACTTTCTTCTTAAAGTGTGGTTATTTTATATATGGGCTTCATATCCTCAAATAAATCTTAAGCTCCTCAAATAACGGCAGAATTTAGAATGTATTACATATTGTGTAAAATGTATAGGTATCTACTGAATGAATAAATGAATGTATCAGTTGTTAAAAGGCTCTCCGAGACTCTGAGATTCCATTAATCTATGGTCACCAAATGTGCTAATTCATATTTCCTAATAAAAATGACATGCATGGCATGTAAAAAAAATCCAAACACACTCAATTAGAGAGAATTTTGAGGTCAAAACCAAAAACCAAGGAAGCAAAAAAAAATCAACCACATTCTATATAGACATAAAACATTTGTGGGCTTTTTAACTGGATGAAGGTTAAGAGGGAGGTGTTCCAATTCACCTATATAAAGAGAGCTTACACTTGGCAGGGGTAGGGAGTACACACCCCAAGAAATGTTATAAATGAAACAAATTATCAAAATCACTAGCCAATTTCACTGAGAATAAGAAGGAAAAGACAGAAAGCATTCTTAAGTTGGCAAAATGAGAAGAATCATGAGCCTCTAAAGAAAGAGAAAAGAGAATAACAGAGGCAAATAACCAATAAACACAAATTTTTTGTTTTAATTTTTGGTTGATAATTTTTAGAAATGTAAATGATTGAGAGGGAGAATAAATGAGCAGGCCATCATATGAGTGATAAGCAGTCAACCAACAGATGGCCCAGCACAGATGTTTATGTTGTAAATAGTCTAAGGCTTTATGTCCCTGTAGAAATATCCCCAATAAAACCTCTTGATAATAAAAGTCATGGAGGATCTGAGATGACAAGTCCAAGAATGTCTATTGTTAAGCTCATATTTCCTGAAGCAGAAAAACTTGTAGGACAGGGAAAGGCTTTGTTTGGGTCTTGTTTTTGTTATGGAGTAATATAATTTACCCTTTCTCTCAGGGATTTCAGGGATTCTTACAGGTTTAGATCATTCCCTAGGCCCCTATAGTGGACAGTCAACAGATGGAGGGTTCAGCTGGAAAATCCACAGTCCCAAGGCAAGGAGATTTTTAGATCCTTGCTGGGAACACATGGCTGGAATTTTTAAATCTGAAAATGATCACAGATTCAGAAGCTTTGGTACCACCTTTAGGCTATAGCAGAAGGGGCACCTGCCCCAGGGTCCACAGATCAGGGCTTCCCACTATTTGGAATGTCTTTCTTAAAATTTTTGAAGCCAATCTTTGGTCTCTGGAATGGATGGCAGAGCCATTGGGCAGGGCATCCCCACCCCAACCCACTTCTTTCCCTCAAGACACTGTCTCATCTTCTACCCTTCATAGGAGGTGAACCAAAGACCCTGAAAAGCCCCAGGACTTGTGTCTGTGGGGTCATCCTGAGGTTCCATGGAAAGCCCCATTAGAGGAGAGGAGGGGCTGGCAGGCAGAACACTGCACTAACTAGTGAGCTATTTCTTTGATGAGATTGAGATTGGACCCCTAGATTATTTGTGTTGCAGTGATTTAACTATGGGATTTCCTTTCCTTTTACCCAGGCATAATATACATGAGCTCTCTTAATTTTTCAGATCAGATGTCCATTCTCCTATTCTAGGTTGGAAATGGAAAAGAACACTTCTCAACCCAGCTACAATCAAAGCAAACTATTTCAGGCAATGCACTTTCTATAAGGAAAAAAGTATCAAATTAATGGACTATTAATACTAATTAATATTATGATCATTTTTAAAGTCTTAAGATGCTAAAGAAATATTTAGGGAATACACATATAGGTACAACCTGTCTGTGTCTGCTTTACCAGTGCCTGTGTGGGTTACTAGACGTTGGCAGGTGCCTGGACAGGTTGAGAGGTGTTGGCCAGTGCCTGGGTGGGTCGTGGAACTGAAGCTGGTGGCTGGATGGCTTACTGGGCCACAGCAACTGGGCCACCTGTGGCTGGGGAGATGCACGGTGCCTCACCAGGTAGTTGTGGTGGCTGCGGCTCTCCTTCCACCCAGGTCTGGCTGTGGCAGCTGCTGCGGTGCTACTCAGGTGGCAGCCACAGCACTACTGAGATGGTAAGATGGCAGCAGCAGATGCCGAGGGCTGGTGGGTGCCTGCTCTGCTCAGATCCCTGGGAGGCAGCTGGTGGTATGGGGAGGAGAAGTAGGGGAGATGCACAGAAAACAGCCATGGTGCACATGAGTACACCCTCCCTCCCTGGCCTGGCAGGGATAATGAGGCGGCAGCTGCAGTGGAGTAGACCCCTCTGCAGACCGGGTGCTCTGGGGCTGAGAGTGCAGAATGGCATCTTTTGCAGTGACCTGAGACCAGAAGGTAAGGGGACCCCATTATGCCACTCTCCAGTGCAATGCTGCAGTACAGTCCGCAAGCAGCTCCCTGATCAGTTTGGAGGCCTGCTGGGGTTGGGGGGAGTCCCTAGCAGCTCAGGTTGAAATGTCCACTGGGACAGTGGGGAACCCCAGGCATCTCTCCCCTGCCCCTTCCCCACATACCTTCCAATTTTGCTGAACTGATCACCCTGCCTCTTTCTCCCCTACTTTGGATGTCTCCGGTCACTTCTCTGATGATTCACAATGCTCTGAGAGGGCCCATCCATGGGTGAACCTCTCCCTGCCACCTTGGCTCCTCTCCGGGGGAGCAGCGCATGCAGGCTGCTTCTGGTCTGCCATCTTGGCCCCACCTCCCAAGGGGTGCTGGGAATTGGGCCATGGAAGTATGGAAATGACAAAGCAAAGTTTTTATTTTTGCTTTTTAGGATGTGAAGATTAGTCATGGAGCAAATGTAGAAAGGGCAGCAGAAGATATGGTAAGTGTATGACGGGTAGACAGTTTACTCAGAGGAGTGGCTTAGTTTTAGTGAAAGACTGAGGAAAGGAGTGGAAGTGAAGACCTCAGCCCACCTGTGCAGGACACTGAAGGGGCATCAGAGTGTGTGCCATGGGGGTCTGAGCAGACTCATTGCCTTTTAAGGGGGATGGAAGATTCACTTGCCAGGGCTGCCACCACAGACTGGGTGGCTTACACAATAGGAATTTGTTTCCCACGTCTGGAGGCTAATAGTCTGAGATTAAGGTGTTGGCAGGGTTGGTACCTCTCTCCTTGACTTGCACATGGCCACCTGCTTCCTGTGTCCTCACATCCTCTTCCCTATCTGTGTCCTAATCTTCTAAGGACACCGTCATATTGAATTAGGGCCTCCCCTAATGACCTCATATTAACTTAATTACCTCTTTAAAGACCCTATCTCCAAATACAGTCACAGTCTATGGAAGGAGGACTTCAACATATGAGTTTTGGGAGGACAAAATTCAGTCCATAACAGATGGCCAACTTCTGTCTGAATTTTAAGAGTCTTTGTCCTTAAAACTCTTCTTTACTTATATATAAGTGAACAAGAAGGTTAAAGAATAGGTTTCTAGATAGGCTGGCTGGTGTGGACACAATTACAGAGAAAGTGAAAAGATGTCTG
Source organism: Mirza zaza (assembly GCA_008750895.1). Taxonomy (NCBI): domain Eukaryota; kingdom Metazoa; phylum Chordata; class Mammalia; order Primates; family Cheirogaleidae; genus Mirza; species Mirza zaza. The sequence goes on from VSMD01065796.1 coordinate 37,876, forward strand.
TATACATCTCCTGGAGATAGTGAATCAACTTTGAACAAAGGGTTCAAATACAAGAAAGACAACTCCCACAGGAAAAGACAGATGAGGAACAGGCCTGTAGAAAGCCCGGAATATAAGTCTGATATGTGCAATTGGCCAAAAGGAAGCTATGAATTATTTTTTAAACATAGGAATATCAAGAACATAACAGTACTTTTTGAAGCTTAAATTGATAGCATCCTATATGATGCATTGATGGAAAAAAGAAATGAAATTTCATAGAAAAGGAAAACCAGGTGATAAGAGCTTTGAATGAAATGACAGTCATGGAAATGGGGGATGGGGACAGTGGAGGAAAAACTAAAGATAAAATGAGAAAAGAAAAGAGACCAAATTTAACAACAAATTGGAACCAAAGAATGAGAGAGAAGGAGGAATAAAAGATAATGCCAAAATTTAAGCCTGACTTATTCATCACCACCCTTGATAGTAAACAGTGTTACTATTTTTACATTTAAATACCTAATTAAATTGTCACTTAAAAAATATGGGACAATTTCTCCGTTGTTAGATGTCTGTTTGTTAACTGATTTGCTTTTGCAGAGCTATGAATATTATTTAGAGAGGACTCCTCTTCTCCCCTCAGAATGGTCTTTTATTCAGTGAGATGTTAAATTGCTCACAAAAACTTACTAATTAAATTGACTGTAACTGCCACTATTAAAATGTGATGGCAAACATAATTGGCCCAAAAGTGACTGCTAACGTCTCATTCATAGAGGACATGCAAATTAATTTTATTGTTTCCAAATTCAAAAACACAGAGCTTTCCACTCTCTCTGTTACCCATATGTCAATCCCTGTCTGAAAAGCCTCCTTCACTGGGTTTATTTATGCTCCTACTGCAGCTCTCTAGGTTGGTTTCTGAATTAACAGCGGTTGTGGTAAGAAGTGTACCGGCATCCTTGCCCTAATCAGTACGAGTTTAGACACAGTCTTGCAGCCATAGATTTAGGTTCCCATGTGTCTAGGGTAAACTTGTAAATCATAGGCTGCTTCACTACTCATCTCTTCACCCCGTCCCCTGCTATTTTCCTCTGCACACATACACACGGGCATGCGTGTGTGCATATGCACACACATGCACACAAGTGCGCGCACGCGCACACACACACTGTCTTGCCAAACTGGCCCAACAGCTAGCTGTGAATGTCTGCCTCAGCTTCCTCAACCAGAACTTTTGTTTATTTCTGATATTTTAACTCTTCTCTAACCTTAGCCCATCTGGTTAGGGTCCTTATGGCCCTAATAATTCCCTTCCCCTGCAAACTAGATCCTTCACTTAATGATCAGTGATTGAGGTCTTCCTGTGAACTAACTAGACCACACCACCCACCTGAACTTCAAGTATTTCCCATCACCTGATCAGGCTACCTACTAAGCTTCATCTACCAAATTAGACATTCTTCGATGTCAAAATCAAGATAAGTTGAACATATCTTCTGATTACTCCCTCAGGAAGTAGTCCATGTCCCTCACGAGGCATAATTTCTGAGGTCTCAGTAGGTCTGAGAGCTGAGCCCATATTAATTATAGTACTAGTCCATGCTGGAACTGAAACAGAATTGGTTTCAGCAGCAAAGAGAAAATTCACTCCCCACATTTCCACAACTCTAGCTTATTCTAAAACTAACCATGAAGATATTATTACGTATAGTCAGATAATCAATATAAAAAACTAAGAAAATTAAAATACAATAGTAACAATTCTAAACAGTAATGAGCAATTTTAAAATCCCTAATTCATAAATTCAATGTTTTCAAAATGTAATAAACAACATGGCAGACTTTAGGTAATGAAAGAAGAAATAAACAACTCAAATTTTTCATTATGGAAACGCAGTTTATTAGTTTTTCCAATAGAATCATACAAATAATCAGTAGCTACAATCTTCTACAATCTTTTAGAATTGTCTTGACTCTAGATATCAATTTAAAACCTCCAGGGTGAAAAATTCTAAGAAACAGTTGTCACAAAATGTCCCCATGCACTTTAGAAGTCTATTTTACTTAGTTTTCTAAAGAAGACTTAAGTGATGAATCAAACTCATTTGGCTATATGTTTTCTTCTTGAATTAAGTAGAAAAACTAGGAAATAGGAAACCAAAGACCTAATGTATTGACCAATATTTAGTAGCAAATGACAAACCCCATTCTAGCTAGTTTAAGGAGATTTTGTAGGAGACAGAATTTTGTCACTGGCAGAATGTGTGTGGGTGCTGGAGCCCAGGCACACGGTAGCTTATCCTCACTCAGCCACGAGAACAGCAAACCCTGAGCACCGGGGACATCCCCACCCCCTTGCACTTAGGCACTGGGGAATACCAGTTGAGAAGCTCTGTTGCAGCACCCTGCACTCAGACACCTCTACACTGCACTTGCTCCTTCGTCACAGCCACAGATGACTTGTGATTGCCTCCAAATCACACAGTGCTTCGTTGGTTTGGGAGAATGTAAGCCACTTGCCTGCACTGTAACCTGCAAGGGAATCTGACAAATCTGAGAAAGGTAGTTTTTAGCTTCCCAACCCTCTGTGGCAGAGCAAGCTATTAATAGAAGAGAACTGGAACAAGCGTCGAGTGAGCCAATCTACAGTACCAGCCACAGCCTGCTCCTTTAACTGCTTAACATCCCTTTGCACCTGCTTTCTCATAACCTGACTTCCAAACAGCAACAAAGCAAAACAATGCACTCTGCCTAACTTAATGCAACTTTGCCTTATATGAATGGAAACACTCTTACCTTTGTCCAAAAAGGAGTCATCCATGGTCTTCTTAATCCTCATACCCATCTCCGAGTGACATGCATTCCTCCTCCAGTTCAGACACAATCTTGCCTTGATATTCTATAAGCTATGGACTAACTGACGTATGTATGTATGTGTTCAATAAAAAAAATTGAGGAAAGAGTGATAAAAATTAAAACTGTGTAGTTATTGTCCCTTAAATTCTACAGTCCAGTCAAAAGCAGCCAGCCCATTGGTCAGTATTCCTTATGCATCCCCGCTGTGCTGTTGGAGATGCCTTCAGGTCCATCCGACCAATGTCTTTATAGGTACTTCATCTCAGATGACCTTACGTGATCATGTAAACGACCATTTCAACACTGTATACCTGTGTCTCCCATTCTAGTTACTATAGAGTCTAATTATGCCTTCAGGCACATCAGATCACCAATCTCAGATTCCCACTTTTTGAAACTACAGTCCTGGTACCAATTGCTAAGTCAGCCCCTAGGTTTGTATATTGGTTCTTCCAATTCCCAGCTCTGTGATCTGATGCAACTTTATCACCAATAAAATGGGCGTAGTACAAGATGGTTCTTTTCAGGAGTAAAACAATAGTGAAAATGCCTAGTAGGTGCTTAATATAAATGAAATTAAAATCATCTGAAGGATTATCATTAAAAAAATTGCTTCAGATGCAGAATAATATAGAATAAAAAAGGCAGACAAGAGGCTAGAGCGGGGTACAAGGAACCCAGTGATAGAGGTTACAATGGTATTATCCTGATACAGTTGGTTTACAAAACCGTTTAGGAAACCCAGTAGTAAGCAAGCCAAGCCTCGTACATCCTAGGAGCTCTAAAGAAGATCCAATTTATAGCACCGTACAATGACTACAATAGCCAGACCTCTTGGGGCACTGCAGCACAGTGGAAACAGGCTGGCCCTCGGGAGTCAAGCAAATGTATGAAATATCTGATTTCAAAAAAAAAAAAAAAAAGTTTAGTTTGTTATATCTCAAACAAGAAGCAGTACAACTGAAGTATGGACCTAAACTATCAACACAGTCTTACCATCTTAGCAGTAGCTTGTTTATGCCAACAGTGAAGAAGCCTGGAGAGTGATTGGTGATGAAATTGCAAAAGGTGTTTTCCACAGCTTGTTGAGAATTGATTATTTTTCCTTACGAGAAGGAGTCCAAATCCAGGAAGAAGTGGTAGTCAGTTAGTGCAAGATTTGGCGAATACAGTGGATGATACAGTTTCCAAATCCAGCCTCTGTAGTTTGAGCAGTGTTGTTTGTGTGACATGTGGTCAAGTGTTGTCTTGCAAGAGGATTGGCCTGTCTCTATGGACTAATCTCAACTGCTTAATCTCAAGCATCCTCATCATTTCATCCAACTGGTTGCAGTAGACATCCACAGTAATTGACTGACCAGGTTTCATGAAACTGGAGCACATAATACCAGCGCTGGACCACCATACAGACACCATTAGCTTTTATTGATAAATATTCTGTTTTGGACCATGTTTCAGCACTTCATCTTTATCCAACCATTGTGCCAAATGCTTGCAATTGTCATAAAGAATCCATTTTTCATCACGTATTGTAATATGGAGTAGAAATGGTTTGCCTTTATGTGTGACAGCATGGAAACACAAGCTTCGAGATGATTTCTCTTCTGACACTCGATTAATTCATGTGGTACCCATCTATCCAGCTTCTTTACCTTGGCTATTTGTTTCAAATGGAGCTATATTGTTGCAACAGTAAAGTCAAACTTTGCTGCTAATTCACGTGTAGGTTGAGATGGATTCGCTTCCACTATGGGTTTCAGCTCATCATCATCCACCTTGGTAACCTTGCTCTAAAGCTTGTACTTCATTATCAATCTCTATGTCCTCCACATGCAGGCAAGAATAAGAACCGAAATACATTATCTTGATCTCACTCTCAATCATAACCCAAAGTATATTCTGAATTAATATTCTCTACAGTACAGATGGATGTATATAAGGCATTTTCAAAAACTTTCTGCCAATGCTGGATACAATATCAATATTTCCAAGGCTAAAAGGTAGAACCTCAGTTACCTGGGGACAAAACTCATAAATCCAAGATGTTTGATTAATCAAGGAAGACATAAGAAGAGAAGAGACAATTTCTAGGCACAAAATGACTGCAGAGCAGCCCTAAGGAATCAGCAGATGCCTCAAAGCAAGGTAAAATTTAGCATAAGGGTTTTCTGAGCCCAGAGATTTAGCAAAGGATAAAGATGATGGTCCCCAGAGTTCACCACAGTTTAAAAACCAGAGTGAGAAGGACCAGACAGAGAGGCTGTTAGGAGACCCAAGAGACCAGGACAAACTAGACACAGAATCACGTCAGAGCAAATCAAGTCATTCCAAGGACATAGCACTCAGCACAGAGGCTGTGCGGTGCTTTAAGGGAGGCTCTTTCTGCCTCAGAGGAACTACGAGGCTGAAGCTCATAGTGGAAACACCCTCAGATGAGGGCTGGATAAATCTGGCTTCCAACCGTAACTCTCTGACCTAGTAGTGGTGCAGCACTGAGCAAGTGGCTGTCCATCTTCGCCTGCAAGGCCTTGACGGCCTCCAGAGTAGACAAACCCAAGCTGAAGAAAGTGTACAAAAATCCAGACCAAGGCAATTAGCCCAAGATAATGCATAAAGGCCAGGGCTCAGCTAGTGAAACTGAAGTTAGCCTTTTAAGCCAGATGGGGAGTGGAGGAGGGAAGGCAGAAAAAACTCTGGGAAACTGCAAAAATCGTGAGGAAGATGACCTTCTCCTGGCTTATGCCTGGAATTAATTTGAAGACTATAAATCAATTTTAAATAGGTTATGAATAGTCAGATTGGAGGAAAGAAAAATCAAATGTTCTTGCATGAAAGTTTATTCTGTTTTAGATAAAAGGGCAGATGCTAAGAAAATGGAGGGAGAAAAGCCCTGGAGAAAAAAAAATGGTTTTTTTGCCAAAGATATTGCTTTAGGGAAAAAAATGGCTGTATTCAACTCCCTTATTATCTTATTCTTCAGACAAAGTCCTCCACTCTACTTTGCAGTATTTTCTACCTCTGATCTTGATGCCTTGATCCCCAGGTTGCCAATAGTGAGTTGAAGCAAGTGCTGCAGTTGGACTCGGCAAGTTTGGTTCCAGTCCTGGCTCTGTCTCATGTTAACTGAGTGCAGTAAACATGGAGATGAGGCCAGGCGCGGTGGCTCACGCCTGTAATCCTAGCACTCTGGGAGGCCAAGGCAGGCGGATCGCTCAAGGTCAGGAGTTCAAAACCAGCCTGAGCAAGAGCAAGATCCCATCTTTACTAAAAATGGAAACAAATTAATTGGTCAACTAAAAATATATAGAAAAAATTAGCCAGGCATGGTGGCATGTGCCTGTAGTCCCAGCTACTCAGGGAGGCTGAGGCAGAAGGATTGCTTGAACCCAGGAGTTTGAGGTTGCTGTGAGCTAGGCTGATGCCACGGCACTCTAGCTGGGGCAACAGAATGACACTCTGTCTCAAAAAACAAAAAAACAAAAACAAAATAAACAAACAAACAAAAAACATGGAGATGAGTTGCCCAACTCTTCTTCGAGGAAGGCCTTGCCACACAGCACTGGTAGTACTATTAGGAGATGGCCATCAGCTATCAATTGCAGAGAACCACCCCCTGCTACATTTGCACTAAAACCCCATAATTGATTCCATTTTATATTGAGATGAACACATTCCTTTACATGGCCTAAAAGTCCTTGCAGGACATGTCATCTAGCTCCCCCCCCAACCTCATCTCTAATAATGCTGTCCTTAACCCTCTTTACCCCAGCACTGCTTTCCTGCCCCAGGACCTTGGTGCATGAGGTTCCTTCTTTCTGAAAACTCTTGTTATTCCCCTTCACTCCTTTACTGTTTCTCATCCTTTATCCCTTAGCTCAAACTTGACTTCCTCAGGGAATTTTCCTTGATCTCACTGACTGGGACAATTCCCTTCTACAAGCCCCCCAGAGCCTTGTATGTTTTTCTTTGTAGTAATTCTCATAGTTGCAATTTCATGTTATACTGTTCAATGAATATCTGCCTCTTCCACCAGGCTATAAATTCCCTGAGAACAGAGGAGTTCGATTTCACTCAGAATTTATTCCCAGCACCTATCATGGTGTTGGGTACATAGTAAATACTTAATTAATGTTGAATAAATGAATTAAAACACTAGTAGTTTCTAGATCAACATTTGGCATTATTTTGGTGGTAGTTATCAGTGTTACACTGATATATTATTCTCCTTTCCCTCTTTTATGAACTGAACATTTGTGTTCCCCCAAAATTCATGTTAATTCCTAACCTTCTATGTGATAGTATTAGGAGGCGGGGTATTTGGGAGGTAATTATGTCATGAGGGTGGAATTCTTATGAATGGAATTAGTACCCTCTTAACAAGGGACCAAAGAGCTTGCCATCTCCCTGGCATGTGAGGACAAGTAAGAAAATGGCCACCTGCAAGCCAGAAACCAGCCCTCACCAGAACCCGACCACACTGGCCCCTCTTTAAGCAACCTGGTCTGTGGTATTTGGTATAGCAGCCCAAGATGACTAAGACATCCCTTGAGCATACAAAAGACTAAACTTCTGTTCCTCTTGTGGTTAGATGATACGTGACTAGTTCTGGCCAATATATGATAAATGGATTGAGCATTTTCATTGTCAGTGGCAGACCAACCAGGCATTCTCTTCTGATTTCCGGGTTGATTCTGGAATCACATGTTAAAATGAACTTTCTATCACAGCCTGGGCCACTGAGTGAAGATAGCAGAGGGCAGAGACTCCCAGCCCCTATGCAATGGATATGCAGCATTAGTGAGAAACAGGTCATTACTATTTGAGATGCTGAGATTTTAGTGTCATTTGTTACAGAAACGTAACCTAGCTATTCTGAATGAAGCTGAAATTGATGGTATTATGCAATGGTGACACATCGATAAAATCACTTACCTGTGATAATTTAGAAAGCAGATAATATATTAATACTTAGTTGTATCTCTAGTAGAAGTGATTGAGAATCAGAACAGCAGTTGTATGTGCTCACTGCCATTGGCTTCATTTGACAAGGTGTATTCATTTCCTAGGGCTACTATAACAAACCACCACAATCTGGATGGCTTAAACAACAGAGATTTATTGTCTGGAGGTCAGCAGTCTGGGATCAAAGCTCTGCAGTGTTGGTTCCTTCCAAGGGCTGTGAGGGAGAATCTGTTCCATGCCTCTCTCCTGCCTCCTGGTGGTTTCCTGGCAATATCTGGCACTCCTTGGCTTGTAGTTGCATCACCTCTCTGCCTTCATCATCACATGGCATTCTTCCCGACTCTGTCCAAATATCCCCTTTTTATAAGAAAACCAACCCTCTTGGACTAGAACCCATCCTAATGACCTCATTACCTCTGTAAAGATCTATTTCCAAATAAGGCCATATTCTGAGGTGTGGATTTAATGGGCGTTAGGACCTCAACATCTTTTTGTTGGGGGAGGACCAATTCAACTCATAAAACTAGGTATTGCAAGAAAGGGAAAATTGGGAAAGAATTAGTCACATGGTGAGCAAAAATGTAAATAAACAGAGGGAGTCCACAAATGCAGGACTGAGTTAGGAAGAGACTGCTGCTTCTGAAGCCTAAAGAGTAAAGAAATGTCATGAGTAACATGTCAGTAAAAACTGCACGCTGCAGCAAGAATTAAGGAGATTAGCTGTCTCTTATGTAGTTAAAATTTCTGAATGGATTTAGGTGGCACCCAGAAAAATTGTGTCAGATGGAAAACAAAGGCTTAGCAAAAAATAGAGTATATGAATGGTTCTGTCAAAGAAGCCTGATAGGTCCTGAGCGTCCACAAGTAAGTAAGAGAGAGTGATGGGGGTGGGAAAGTAGAGATATATGGCAAATCTAGCACAAATGTCTAGGAAAAAAACTGGATGTGGCCATTGACACATGTTGGTTAGTGGATTAAATAAAAAGCTGAGTTATTGAGAGAAGCGGATTGCTAGAAAAGCAAAGACTATGGAACGTAAAAAGAACTTTGGAGTCCCAAATATCTACAGGCAAGAAGCTGAGAAGGCTGCTCAGAGCACAAGAGGATATATTGTCCAACTGTCTTTGGTCACTTCATTTGGGACCAAAGAGAAATATTTTAGATAAACAAGAATCTCCCAGAGGATGAAAGTCAAGCGCTATGGAAATGAACACCATGGCAACCTCACCCAGAGAGTCTAATCAGTAATATCCTCTATCTCCAGATTTTCACCCAGAACTGATGTATAGGCCACTGCCAGCCACCACCTCTGGTTGGAGACCACCTCGCATCATTCAAGAGAGCCCAGACTTTGGGCTTGATGCCTTGACTCAACGGGAGTTTGGGGTTATGATCCTCAGGGAGGGATGGGCAGGAGAGCAAACCAAATTATTTGATAACCATATGGGCAGAACATGGTCATTAGTAGTTACTGAGATCCAATTATTCATTTCTTCTGGCAATTGGAAAACTGAATTTCCCAGCTGTCTTTCGTGGATATGGGGCCATGATACCAGGGAACATAAGTGATATGGTCATTCATTTCCAGGCCAGATTACTGAATTGCTGGTGAAAGCCCCTCTCAAATTCTTTCCCATTTCCTTGCTATGCTGATTATGGAAACTCCTGTCAAACTGAGAGATACTCATGTGCCTGAGTCTCTGAGTGAGAATAACACAGAGCAGAGCCCCCAAACCAACTCAGGATGAACATGTAACTTGAGCAAAAAAATTAAACATTTTTGCTTTAGTATAAGACACTTTATTCTTACCATGTGATCCAGGAATCATGCTCCTTGGTATTTAGCCAAAGGACTTAAAAACGTAATCTATACAAAAACCTGCTTACAGATGTTTATAGCAATTTTAATATTAATTGCTAAAGCTTGGAAGCAATCAGGATTGTTCTTCAGTAGGTGGGGAGATAAGTAAACTGTGGTACATCTATATAATGGAATAGTATTCAGCACTAAGAGCTATCAAGCCATGAAGAGACATGGAGGAACTTTAAATGCATATTACTAAATGAAAGACAACAATATGAAAAGGCTACATGCTGTGTAATTCCAGCTATATCACATTCTAGGAAAGACAAAACTATGGACACATTAAAAATATTGGTGGTTGCCAGGATGTGGGCTGGGGGGAGAGAAGACTAGATGGATGGAGCACAAGGGAAGGGACTTTTAGGATGGTAAAACTCCTCTATATGAAACTACGATAGTAGATATAAGTCATTATACAATTGACAAAACTCAGTGTACAACACAAAGTGAACCCTCATGTAAACTATGGACTTTAGTTAATAGTGTATCAATGTTGGTTCTTCAAAAAGATATTTGGCAGTTGTTTTTTACTGAAGCATAACCTACCCAATCGTAACTGATACAGTATTAATAATTGAATTGATAAAATAATGTCACAACAAAGGAAAAATGCATGTGAACTTAGAATAGGGAAAGTTCACATGTATATAGCATCAAATTTTTACTTCAGAAGCAGTAGCACTTGAATAAGAAAAAAAGTATAGTGAGTAAATAGTGTAAAAGTAGTCTTCAAAAAGTGAAAAACCTCTGAAAATTAATATAGTTCACACTAAAAAAAAAAGTTTTCCTGTATAACTGAAACTTCATACCCTTTGACCAATGTCAGTTTCAGTTATGCAGGATGGATAAGTTCTGAAGATCTAACGTATAGCATGATGACTATAGTTAATGATGCTGTATTGCATACTTAAAATTTGCTAAGCAAGTACGTCTTAAGTGTTCTCACCACAGATAACTCAGCACTATGAGAGGTGATGGAAATGTTAATTAACTTGATTCTGATAAACATTTCATACTGTATACATATATCAAAGCATCACATTTATATCTTAAATACACATAATTTTTGGTTTTGTCAATTATACCTCAATAAAGCTGGAAATTAAAAGAGCTTGAACTAAACCTAATCACAAAAATATGGGCTCAATTAGCACCAACAAATCATTTGTTGTCATGTAAGTTACAGTGAATCATTTCAACTTTCAAAAAATTTTAATGAATCCAAGCCAGTATTTCTCAAGGAAGGTAAATTGATTCTATTGGAATAAGCCAAAATGCTTGTTAAAAATGCAGGTGCCCAGGCTCCATCCCAGATCTACTGATTCAGAGTCTTTAAAGATTAGGACCAAGAATCTAAAATTTATCATGCCGCCCTGGTTTGAGAATCACTGACCCAGGTTCTGTATAAAATTACGAGGCTCCATATAATAAACCTTTCACGTAAGACACTAGTTTCTTAAGATGTTTAGTGAACACATAAGCATTACAGTCACAGTTAATGGAACACAAATCTATACTCAGAATAAACATATCTGAAACCTTTTCAGGGCCCCAAGGTCCTTTTAACCCTTGAGCTGTAATGAGTTGCACACTTGCCGTGTAATAAACAGGCTCAGAGTGGTGCTTAGTAGCAGAATAAAGTTCAAGCAAAAAGAGAAATCATAAAGGAATCCTCATTTTTCCTAATGCAAGACTGAGCGAATTCTAAGTCTGAATTGTCCTCCTGCTACTCACATTTCCCATAGGGAATGAATGGTATAACTTGAGGAAATGAGGCTTTGCAGTTAAGAAACTGATGGAAAACATAACAAATTACAAGATCTTTAAGTGGTTCTTTGGGGAGAACCCAGCACCATGGAAGAGGCAAACAGAAACAGAATGATATAATGCAAGTGGAAATACTCATCTGTTTGTTCTTAAGCATAAGACCAGAATTTATTATTGTCAGGGTTTCTGTGGGTGATGATTTTATTCAATTCTGGTTTTTTAAATGAGTTAATCAAGCAAAGATGATTAGGTACAGGTATATCCTGTATCTGGAGAATCCATGAGCAACTTCTTTATCATTCAAAGTTTGGTAAGCTAACAGTCCTATGGTCTCACTACAGGGAAGTTCAACTAACACATTTTTTATAAAGCCAAGCAGAGGCATAAGTAGGCTGATCTCATTTAATGAGATTTATTTAACCTATATCAACCTTTCTCTCTCATATTTAAATTCACACACAACACACTTAATACTCCTTTAATAGTCACATAAATGTTAAGTTTTCTCCCCAAGTTATTTAATGTAAGGTTTTTGAGAACAGAGATCATACCTAAATGAGATTTTACCTGTGAAAACACCCAGTGACTATAAAAGCAACATAATAAATGTTAGGTATTATCACCATCATATGTACCTTATTTTAAACAGCAGAGAAAACAGAACTGGTCGAACTACAGTTAATGGACAAATACATTTCTCTCAAAAAACTATCAGAAGATTAAAATTCATTTCATACTAATTAAATCCAGTCAACAAATTAAATCTTGGTTTCACCTTTACGTTAGGCTTTACACTTACGATCACCAGGAAAATACCACAGGTTACAGAAATACAATGATTTCAGTGTCCAAGGGGGGAAAAATTAAGGTATATGACAGTAAACCAGTAAACAGATTTCTAAATCAACTATTTGACATTACTGATGCTATTCTTTCCAAGGCAAAGCAAACTAAGATTTTCAAAAATACAAACGTATATATAATCAAAAATTAACTGACTAATGTAGTGGCAGCAAAGGAATACTTACTCAAAACACATAGTGTTTAGAGAGACCAAAGTCTGAAGGAGAAAATTGCCACCTCAGCTAAGTTTCTCCGCTTATTTATTTCCAAGGACACGTGCAAATGGTCAGAGCTGTTTGCTAATTTCTTTAACAACTTCCATACAGGTCAGCTGTTTTCAGCTGACCTTTGCACTCAGAAAACAAGCAGCTTCTCCAGGTGTTTTCGCTTGACCCTTCATTCACCCAGCTCATGTTCTTTCCATCCATCCATCCATCCATCCATCCTTTCTTCTAGGCCCAGCCCCGACATGTCCTCCTTTTTGTTTATTTAAAATTAGAGATGGAGTGTGAGTAGGAGAAAGAGAGATGTAAGCTTCAGCCAGTGTCTCTTCATAATGGTGTTGGGAGGTCATCAATTAGCAGATCCAATGTCCTAGAAAGTAAAAGAGACAGGTGACAAGACCAAGCATGACCGGTTGCTAATATAGATATTTTTGGGTGGTCGTGGGAATGTACCATGCTGTATTATGTAAGTTGGCAACACCCATGGGAGGGTTAGAGGAATGATAAACTACTGACTCTGTGACAGTAAGCCAGTCTGTTCCATTTCTCTGCCAGGAAGGTGGAGGCAACCATACTCCTCCAGTCCCTGCCGAGCCACTGGGAGACAGAGGGGTCTCCGAGTCTCACCACGTTAGGGGCTTTAAGACACAGGTAGGTTTAAGACGTGAGCCCAGTAAACTGTGGCTGTACTGCCTGGGAGAAATAAAAGGAGAAAAAGGCTACAGAGCAGCCCTCAGGGTGCCTGATTTGCTGTTACGGGCAACAATAGCCAAATACCCCAGGAACGTGTTCCCCGGGGTAGGAGGAGCCACCAATTGTGTTATCATAGCTGAGGCCTGTGTCTCTGGTTGTTTCAGTTGACCCCAAGTGATCCTGGGTGCCATCGTGGTGTTGTTACGTGTCTGTCGCTGTGGGACCCCCGTCAGCAGTGCCTGGAAGGAGAGACGTTTCATTTGTGGAATCCAGCTCATGCTGTAGGCGAACTCGTCTGCAAGGGAACCACTTGGGACCTCTAGAAGTTTGAACACAAACATGTCCTCTTCCCCAAGTCAACTCAATTATAATCAAAGGCCAATCTCTTGGAATTAACGACAGCTGAGGAAGACCAGGTTGTAGCGGTCCCATCAGGACTATAATAGCTTTAAGAGCTCTTAGGTCCTGCAGTAAACACCACTTGTTGTTCTTTTTAGGTATGATGAATACAAGAGTATTCCATGGGCTCAGGGAAGGTTCTATATGTCCCCACTTTAAGTGGGTCCTGGACAAGAGATTTTAAATGTTTTAATTGATCCCTCTTAATAGACCACTGCTCTATCCAGATGGGTGAATTAGTAGCCCATTGCAAAGGTGTGAGTAGTATTGGGTGCACCTGAGCAGGGGCCCCTAATGAAAAGGCTGGGTAATTAGAAGATGATTCCATTGTTCTAGCAAGTCTTGTCCCCATAAAGACTGGCCCTCTTGTAGGCAATGTTGAAAGTGGATGGTTTACCAGGGGAGGAATAGACATCCCCTTTGAGAGAGGCAGGAGGAGGGGGTAGCTGCTCTTCCTATTGAACCACAGAAGGTGATAGTGGAGAGAATGGCTCAGAATTCGGAAATTTCATAGCAGGGGAGGAGGAGAGGATTCCAGTGGATTAGAATCCACAGGAATGTGCAATGGAGTGAGTGCCGTTCACACCAGACTCCAGGTGGTTAACAGGGCAAGGGGCACCGGAATCCCCTGCCTGAAATCTTTCTTAAAAACCTTCCCTACTGGTTCCCAGAGTTCTAAATCTAATATGCCCTCATCTGGGAACCTGGGGCAAGGTTGCCTCACTTCACTTAAGAGCTGCTGTAAGGCTTTTGGTTCAATGGAACACCAAGCAGCTTTCAAGAGCTGCTGCAAAGTGCTCAGATAGACTCGCTGATCTTTCGCCAGCTCTTGCCCCATGTTAGGAATCCCCTTCTGAAACTACTGGTGATCCCTTTCCCAAAGCAGCAGGCGGGGCTGTCGCTTACTGGAATGATGCCCCTTGTGGTCAGGACAACAAAAATGGCTCATCCGGACGTGGGGATTCCTGAATCACGTCGAGGTCACCACTTGTAGCAGCTGCTTTTCGCTCCTGAGCTCGTTAGCCAAGGAGTAACTACTCGAAACACAGTGTTTAGAGAGAAGGGGCGAGGCCATCTCCTTCAGACTACAGATCAGCACTTAAGTGCATACATAGTAATGACGGGCAGACGGGAGGGGGAGGAGGGAATGGGTATATTCACACCTAATGGGTGCGGTGTGCACCATCTGGGGGATGGACACGCTTGAAGCTCTGACTTGCGTGGGGCAAAGGCAATATACATAACCTAAACATTTGTACCCCTGTGCTATGCTGAAATAAAAAATAAATAACATTACAATGACAATAATCTCAGTGCACTTTCTGGAATAGGTGTGGGGTCAATAATATGCTCCTCACAGGACTACTTTTCCATGGAAGGTGGGGCTCACACTAGGAAGTTCCCATCACTACACCCCAAAGGGCCCTCGAGGCCTGAAGGCACTTCGAATGTACCTGTATGTCAACCATCAAATAAAACTAAAAATACAGACAAGTTCCCCTCGGTGAGTTAGACGTAGAAGTATTACAGGAGGGCAGAGGTATAGTGAGGAGGAGGTTGGACTCAAGATCTGGAAGATGGAAACAAGGCATACAGGATCTGCCATGGATCTGGACATTATCATAGTATGTTGGGAAAAACCTGAGAAAGAATTAATGACCAAAACAAGGGAGTAGGAAAGCATAGGAAAGCAAATAGGAAAGCATCTTGCATGGTACCTGTCTTAGAAGATGTGCTTGATAAGTGTTTGGTTTTTTAATGATGATTTTATAGTACATGGGATCAGAGGTCCTATATTTTAGCAAAATTCCATGCAGCATCCCTCTGCCCTGCTCACGGCTACAAGACACGTTCTGAAAGATATCAGTATGATGACCTGCAGGGGGATCAATGAAGGATACTAACAAATTATGCTTCAAACAAAACTCAGAAGACAAAAGTTCAAAATGGGAGAATCCTCTTTTACATGGACCCATTTGATCTTCCCCATAAAAGGCCACTCCTGCTGCCTGCTGAATGGCATGCTGCAGCTCATCACAGCTCTGCTCTGTCCTTCTTCTGGCCGAACTTGCAATACAGGGACAACAACAAGGGGAAAGGACTTCCTGGATTTTATAGAGATGACAAAAGATCAAAGACTCAGTCTGGGACAGACCTGAAAAGTCTGACTGCCAGATGTACAAAGCAAAAATCAGTGTGCTGAGAAGGGAACTGCAGGCTTGAAATCAACAGACACTGTGACAAAAAGTCCAGGAAATCAATCTAGACGTCAAATAAATTAATTTGCTCATTTTGCAGAAGAGGAAGCCAGGCTTAGGAATTGCTCCCATGTGGTTTAGCCAGCTGATCAAAGAGCACAGGACAGGAGCCATGCTTCCCACGGCCCAGCGCTTACATCTGTTCTGCCACATGCTACTACTGGGACGAGGGGTAGTAAGCACTGCTGGTCAGGGGTGCTAAGGGCTGAGGCAAGCTAGTGAAGCTCTTCCTGTACCTGCCCTTCCTGTCCCCAAACCAGTCACTTTCCTCCATCTCCATCCAAGTAAAGGAGAAGGGCACCAACTTCTACTTGCAGACTCAGCTCTCTCTACCTATTTTTCTTTGAGTTACCTTCTCCTGCTGCCCCCAGGAAAGCCTTGTATACTGGGTAGATATAAAATGTAGTATGTGTGTATGTGTGTGTCCATATATGCATACACATATATAGTATAGGGCATGCATTATACATCTATATATAATACTGTAATTAAAATTCTATGTATTTTAAAATGCAAAGATTGTTTGTCTCAAAAAGGCAAAACCATGGATACTAAAAATATCAGTGGTTACCAGAAGTTTAGGGGAAAGTTCTGGTAGGGGAAATAAGCAAAGCACAAAGGATTTTTAGAGCTGTGAAAATGCTCTATATGATACTATAACTGCGGATACATGACATTGTCCAAAGCCATAGAATGTACAACACCAAGAGTGAACCCTAATGTCAACTGAGGACTTTGGGTGATAATGATGTTTCAGTGTAGGTTCCTCAGTTATGACAAATGTACCACTCAGAGGGGGTGTTGCAAATGGGGGAGGCTAGGCATGTGTGGGGGCAGGCAGCATATGGCATATCTTTATACCCTCCTTTCAATTTTGCTGTAAATCTAAAACCTCTCTAAAAAACAAAGTCTTTGAAAAAAAATTAATTACTAACATCATGAACACTAATATCATGAGTCATTAAATTAATTACAGGTTTTCCTAAACCAGGGGCCGCGATAAATCAGGTCAAACCTAACATATCAATCTTCAGGCCCAAAAGTTAACATGTTTTTATTTTTCTTTCCATTTGTTTTCTGAATTTCACAGGACTCTGGTACAGATAGGTGGGAGGGCTAAAAGAAGTACTGCTAAATATGTGTACATTGTTAGACAGCAGATCTCTAGAACTTTCATCTTGCATGGTCAAAACTCTGTATCCATTGATCAGCAATTCCCGATTGTCCCCACCCCCATCCCTGGCAACCCACCTTTCTACTTTCTGCTCTATGAGCTTGACTAATTTAGAGACCTCCCATAAGTGGAATTATGTGGTATTTGCCCTCTTGTGACTGGCTTACATCAATTAGCATAATGTCCTCAAGTTCATCCATGTTGTAACATATGACAGGATATCTTTTTTTTTTTATATCGGCATATTATGGGGGTACAGATTTTAAGGTTTCAATAAATGCCCTTCCCCCCCCCACAAGTCTGAGTTTCCAGCATGACTGTCCCCCAGATGGTGCACATCTCACTCATTATGTATGTATATACCCACCAGGATATCTTTTTTAAGGCTGAATAATATTTCATTGCATGTATATTCCACATTTTCTTAAGCCATTCATTCACTGATGGACATTTAGGTTGTTTCCACTTGTTGACTAATGTGAATAGTACTGCAATGAACGTGGGAGTGCAGATATCTCTTTGACATCCTGTTTTCAATTCTTCTGAATATACGCCCAGCAGTGGGATTGCTGGATCGTACAGTAGTCCTAATTTTTAATTGTTTTGAGGAACCTCCACATCGTTTTCTATAGAGGCTGCACCATTTTACATCCCCACCAACAGTGTACAAGGCTTTCACTTTCTCCATATCTTCACTGATCCTTATTTTCCATTTTTTCATAATGGCCATCTTAAGAAGTGTGAGGGATGGACACGCGTGAAGCTCTGACTCTGGGGGGAAGGGGGTGAAGGCAATACACGTAACCTAAACATTTGTACCCCCATAATATGCTGAAATAAAAATAAATAAATAAAAAGAAGTGTGAGGTGATATCTCATTGTAGTTTTGATTTGAACTTCTCTGATGATTAGTGATGCTGAGCATTGAGTTAAAGAAATTCCTTTTATATTTTTGATATAAACCTCTTATCAGATATTTGGTTTGTAAATGTTTTCTTTCATTCCATAGATTGCCTTTTTACTTGATTGTTTTCTTTGCTGTGCAAAAGCTTTTTAGTTTGATATAGTCTCATTCTATTTTGGTGTTTTTTCTTGAGCTTTTGGTATCACATCCAAGAAATCCTTGCAAAGACTAATGTCATGAAATTTTTCTGCCTATGTTTTCTTCTAGGAGTTTTATAGTTTGGGGACTTATGTTTCAGTCTTTTATTTTTATTACCTATGTGAATCTATATATATAAATTGGGTTTCTTAGACTACATATAGTTGGTCCTTGGTTTTTCTTTATCCACACTGAAAATCTCTTTCTTTTAACTGGTGTATTTAGACCATTAATTATTTAAAGTGGCCATTTATATAGTGGAATTCATATTAAATAACAATATTTATAATAGTTTAATATTTGGCACATTTGTTCTTTGTGTCTTACGTTTTTCCCTCTTTTTATACCTTACACGGTTTGTTTCTTTTTCTTTCCAAATATTAAAGGGGTATGCATTTTTGTTACATTGATACCTTTTACAATGCTTAAATTGGGACGTTTAGTGTGCTCATCACTAGAATAGTGTTCATTGTACCTGATAGGTAGGTGTTTACCCCTCCCCTCTTCCCACGACCCCACTCTTGGTTTCCAATGACTTTTACATCTCTTTGTGTCCATGCATATATGCCACATTTTCTTTATCCATTCATGAACTAATGGGCACTTAGGCTGATCCCACATCTTTGTGATTATGTAACAATAGATGCCGGTATAGATCCTGAGGGAAAGGAAAGCTTATACACCCTTGGTGGAAATGCAAATTGATGCAACCCCTATGAAAAACAGTATGGAGATTTCTCAAAGAAATAAACATAGACTTACCATTTGATCCAGCAATCCCACTACTGGATATCTACCCAAAGGAAAAGAAGTCATTTTATCAAAAAGACACCTGAACTTGAATGTTTATTGGAGCACAATTATGTTTCAGCGTTTAATTCATCTTGAGTTTATTTTTTTGTGGATTGTACAAGGATCCAATTTCATTCATTCTTCATGATTGACAATAGTCATGTATATTCTTTGTCAATTAGTTCCTATACCTCCATTTCTTTAAGACTGGTTTCTGGAGATTTAATTTGGTCCCTTGATTGGACCATGTTTCCTTGTTTCTTTGTGTGGCTTGTAACTTTGTGTTGGGATACACATACTTAACCAGTACCGAAGGCAGTCCCCTGAAAAGTCAGAACATTGTATGCATGCTCCAACTCTATCATTCCCCAGGGAGAAGCCAAGAGTTTGGGGGTTTCCCCCGGTTATTTATTCTGCACTAAGCCAGAGGGAAGTACTATGGTGAATGAGTGTTTCAAACTCTTGCCTTTGTTCTCAGTGGTCCCATCCTAATGCCCCTTTCTGTCAGCACTGAGAGTCAGGCAAGACAGAAACTAGTCCTTTGGGCAGCCTCCAGAAAATCCAAACATTGGATATATAATCCAGTCTTCTCTTTTCTTCCCCAAGAAGCAGGGAGCTGAGAGTTTTCTCCCAATTGTGCCACACTGAGCCAGGGTAAAGGACCATGGCAAGTGAGTGCCATAAATTTTTCTACCAGCTTTGATGTGGCTGGTTGCATGCTCATCTAAGGTACAGGAATCTCTTGTTTCTGGATTGCTCACATAGGGAATTGGTCTGTGTATTATTATTCAGTTGGTGTCATCATACAGGGAAGGAAGGTCTGGAGCTTCCTATTCCACAATCTTGCTGACATCACCTCGATGGTACATTCTCCTAATGATGGATGTGTTGACATTACCCTACACCCTTCTCAAATTGCAATTTCTTCACTTCTGAAATGAGAGCCTACAATAGATGATCACAATGCCCTACAAAACTCCAGTAGCACACAAATTTAGAGATCAATGGTATGAGAAAAAAATTAAAGAGCAGAGGCAAAAAGGTCATTGTTACAATGAAGAAGGTGTGAATGGGCTATTGCAAAATGCCATGCCACATAGAATTTTATGGGCATGACAAACTCAAAAGATATCCCATAAGTCCACATCCTAGGGTTGTGACGAGCATTGTGGGGGTAGGGGGGAATACCTCTAACCCTTCGTAGGGAAAGGCAAAGATATACAATGTAACCCAAAGGTCAAAAAAAAAAAAAACTTTTATCGGGTGGTGGGCAGATGGGAGGGGGGAGGAGGGGAAGGATATATACTTACAAAATAGGTGCGATGCGCACCACCTGGGGGTAGGACACGCTTGATGTTTTGGTAAGGCGGGGGGCGGGGGGAGGAATGGCAGGAGTAATATATGTAACCCTAACAATATTTGTACCCTCGTAATATGATAAAATAAAAGGAAAAATAAAAATAAACATTCTTTCCCTTTTTAAATGTCTTTTCAACCTTTATACACAAATTAAAATTTCTATTTTATACTTCAAAAAAATTTTTTTAAAAATCCCTTTCATGGTGAAACAGAATTATTCTCACTTGAAGTGTAATAATTATATGACTAGTAATAATAATGATAGTAACTGCTGCAATGTTGATTATACAAGGGACTGGCTCAAAATCTTACATAACATAAGCCAAACTAAACTCTTTATTAGCAAATGCTACTGGATTCTGGATCAACTAGGACTACCTCCTAAAGAGCTAGGTTCCTAAAACAAGATCAATATAACAATGGCACACATATTTAAATTAAAATATTCAACCAGAAATGATAATGTGAAAATATATCCATTATCTTTGGTCCAATTTCTATCATACTCACCATTGTGACAGCTTCTTAGACAGGAGAGCATGTGTCTCAAGTTCTTTCTGCTATAAGCTCATCAACCTGAAACTTCATTAGCTGCAGATACTTAATTTCTCTTTTCTTTACTATTATATACAGTGTGACCTCTTTTTGAACAGCTTAAATAAAGTCAAGCAGTAAATGAATGCTTGTGGGCAAATACAACCACATGCTCAGAGACCAAATTATGTTTCTTACCCTCCAACTGTTCCTAAAATGAAAGGCCACAAAAGTAATTTATCAGAAAAAAATTGTATGAATACTTATCAAGCCAATGAGAAGAATGCTTTCATGCAATCTAGCTTCTATATTTTTCCTGCTAAAATAAAGATATTTCATAACATTTGTCAGAATGTGAAGGGTCCTACATATAAAATGCCTACCAACCTTAACCAATGTAGAAATACCAACTAAATTTTAGCTGAAATCTGAAAGACAAGGAGCCCATGAATGAAGGTGCTAAGGAGCAAGCATTTCAGACAGGAGTGGTTTTGGATATACAACCAGAGGCAAGATAATATGCCTTTGGGAAGGAAAAGCAGGGACAGAGGCTGAGGGGCCTTAGGTGCGTGGGGAGAGTGGTGAAAGATGAGGTTATGGAGGAAGACAAGAGGCAGTTCAGACAGGCCACACAGACCCTGGCAAGGAGTCCAAATTTTACTCTGAGGGGAATAGAAAGCCACTGGTGAATTTTAAGCAGGAAAATGTTGGCTGTAGTAATGGCAACTATGTATAGAATTGAGTGAGGTAATTAAATCCTAAACCCCAAGGATTTTTCTGATTGTTACTTGATCCCAGAAATATAAGAATCTAAAATATAGGAAATGTACTCGTGATGGTTAGTTTTATGTGTCAAGTTGGTGATGCTACAGAACCCAGTTAGTTCTTTAACCAAATACTAATCCAGGTGCTGCTGTGAAGGTATTTTGCAGATGTGGCTCATATCTACAATCACGTTACATTAAGTAAAAGAGATTACCTTTGTAATATAGGTGGGCCTCACCCATTCAGTTGAAGGACTTAAGAGCGAAAACTGAGGTTTCCAGGAGAAGAAGAAATTCTGACTCGAGAATACAGCATCAACCCATGCCTGAGTTTCCAGCATGCTGCTTTCAGATTTGCTAGCCTCCATGACCACCTGAGCCAATTTCTTAAAATAATTTTTTAAAAAATAATAGATATAGATAGAGCCTATTAGCTCTGCTTGTTGGAAGAATGCTGACTCCAAAAAGTACAGTGTTTTCTCAAGGTGGAGGGCCAGGGCAACAATAATGTCATAACTACAATGAATAAATTAAAGAGCATGTACATTTGAAAGGAAACAAGATGAGCTTACGTTTGGATTTCATTTTTTATTTTTCTCTTTTTCCCATTTAAATTGTTTACTATTAAATTAGCACGATCACATTGAAAAGGTTGAAAACTTAAGGACACAGAGGTACTAAACATTCACAGAACTATTTCTACTTCAGTTTGTCTCCTTTAACATAATGTGTATTCAAATAAATATATACTGTATATACAACGTTGAACTCAACAATGTATCATAAGCACTTATATGTTATCACAAAGTCTTCATAACCACTATTTTAATAGCTGCATAATAGTTTATTGATTAAGTATAGAAAAACTTAAACAGACCCTTAGAGAATATATAGGTTATTCCCAGTTGTCTTATGATCTATGAATTATCACAGTAACTATCACCATGCATATAGATTTTTTCAATATTTGGGCTCATTTCCTCTGAGAAAATCCTAGAGATAGAATTGTAGAGCCAGAACTGATTAATATTCAGCCATAACACACTATTACTGTCATACTGGGTTATAATATATGGAAATATGCCTGTAAGTTAGTAAATGACCACAGCCCATCACCCCTTAAGTGTCCCCATTCCTCCTCCCTGAGAACAACCTTCACATCTCCAGCATCCCGCAACTAAAGGGTTAACACTTAACTGCATAACGGAGCTTTGAACCTGCTCCAGCACTATGACCAGGGCCCTGATTGGTCAGTGGCCAGACTTTACCTGTTGTTAAATATTTTGACACCCCAGGCTCAGAGGCATTTATACAAATTATGACATTTGTGTAAATTAACTCAGTTTTTATTTGTATTAATGTAATGGTGGTATAACATTTAAAGAGGGATAACTTGATTTCATCCAATTTATCCTTTTCTCATCATTCCAGCCTCTTCCGAGGCTAGAAATGTCACACGAAAGTGCCCCCAGACACTCCCCGGCCCCTACCCTGTTTCTCCTTCACATTCCGCGTAGGTGCCCATTCTTCCCTGGGATGTTGCAAACTGGCAGGGTCTCTCTTCCTTGCCACTCCACTCCTGATCTCCTCTTTGGTAAATATTAGTCCTCACAAATAGCCATTCTTTCTTTTCTCCTGTGTAGGGAAAGAAGATTTATAAACATTTTTTGACTTGTTGATGGCACACAGTCTATATTTTTTACTGTTGTCATAGAGACATCAGGACACCAGAATATCATTTTTTAAAAAAGTACTGTCAGGCCTGCTGAGGGATCAGGCAACTCTGAACTCAGTGAAGAAGCTATTTTTCTCTCTCTGAAATAAATACTTGAAGGTCCCTAATCTTGACAAAAGAAAAAATAATCATTCTTTGCATTTGATGTGAAAATGCACATAGGCACTTTATACTGAACATATTGTTCCAAAACTGTTGTTCAGCCAAAGCAATCGATCAGACAGTGTTACTGCGGAGCGGGATATCACTGCTTATGCAGCTATTACAACATACTCTCCAAATTTAGTGTATATCCAAGTCAGCTTTGGAGTCCTTTCTACAGCTCTTCTCCTTTCCTTTCGGCCGTGCCAATTAGTTTCAGAGTCACTCCTACAGCAACTATGATTTTGCATAATTAATTAAATCATTAAAAGAATAGGTGAGCCCAGTTCAGAATGACTGGAGATTTAACCCTTGCAGAAGGTATGGGGAGAAAATTTAAGATGCTATGAGAAGGCTACCCTAAGAAGAACTCACATGCTATCAATAAAATCCACTAAATAAAAGGTCAAAAA
Organism: Mirza zaza; assembly: GCA_008750895.1. Classification (NCBI taxonomy): domain Eukaryota; kingdom Metazoa; phylum Chordata; class Mammalia; order Primates; family Cheirogaleidae; genus Mirza; species Mirza zaza. The sequence goes on from VSMD01065796.1 coordinate 61,741, forward strand.
CTGTCTTGAGATACTCAAGGCAAATGAGATAGAATTTGTTTTTAAATGAAATTCAAATAAATAGGGTCATCTTATCTGAAACATTTCAAATATTATTGAAAGGAAAAAAAAAATCCACCCATTCATCAGTGAATGCATACTTCAGTAAGCCATGTGGTAAATAGCATGTGAAGCCCACAGGAATTTTGCAACCGAGTTGGCCATGCAGAGATGAGGTGTCAAAACGTTACGTTAAGTGCCAGCTAGGAGGATAACTCAGCAAAGTGAGTTTTCATGATAGTTGGAGAAATATTCATGAAGTAGCTGAGGCGTGTGCTAGACCTGAGAGGGTACTGAAAATCTGTGGAAGTGAAAAGAAGATGAGTGTGCAGTTAAGTTCTAGATAATGTCATAATTAAATAAATTGAAGCAGAAATCTTTCAGGAATAATGAGAGGTTCCCCCTTGCTACCCTAAAGAAGAGCAGCCAGAGATGTGATTAGCTTAATGGAGGACTCTGAATGTTCTGGTTTGGAGTTTGGAAACTTCCCTTAAAAACAATAGGAAATCAAGCATGCCCACTGAGTTGGGCTGCACAAAAGCGATATATATAACCTAAACGTTTGTACCCCCGTAATATTCTGAAATAAATAAATAAACTGAAAAAAAAAATTAAAAAAAAATAAATTCCCCTCCAAAAAAAAATATAATAGGAAATCAATAAACAGAAGAGTGGCTGAAAGAGATGCTTGAGGAAAATTAAACGAGAGTTTGTGTGCAGCAAGTCTAGAAAAAAGTTAGCTGAGTGATACTGCAACAGTCCAAGAAAGCAATGACATGGCTGTAACAATGCTTCTCAGGCCCTCAGAGTTCAAGAAAATCCAGATAATTTTTCTATATTTGTCATTAGGCAGGTGGGAAAGATAGTAAGACAACAGAAGTAAGGATAATAGTTTTCCTGGTAGAGAAAGTTTCTCTCACCTACTGTGACCTACCTGCTTGAGTTGCTCTTGGTACCTGGGCATCTAGCAACAATCATATGCAGACTCACTCTCTACACTGATCATTACAAAAATCGCTATAAAATTTGATATTTTTTCAATTGTAAATAAAAAATTATAGAACTTTTTAAAATGAACTTGTAAGTGTTAAGAGAAGCAATCTGCTGTGGGCTTGCATACTTCTGCACACTCTTCCTGAGTACCCTGAACTGCACGGCCTGACTATCCCCAGAGCATCTTCAATAGCTAGTCACACAGGCAATTAATAGGTGAAGGTGACCCCAGCATGACTACTATGAGACCATGAGTGCTCCACAGGAGGGAGACTGACTCACTTGCTGCTTCTCACAAAAGATGCTGAGATTTTGGCCGTGTTCCTCTTGCAACACAACCTACTGCATAGCCCTTGTCTGGACCCATCAATATGGTTGTATCAGTTCCCTTGAATTAGAGACCAGAAAACTGGTTCAACCATGTTGATGCTCCTGCTGTTTACTGTACTGTGAGTAATAAGCTGTCTTGCTCTGATCCACAGTCTTGTTTTGTACTTACAGAGTTATGGCATTACTATCCTCTATGAGGTTGGGACTCTTCGTAAACAGAAAGCTGGGTGCCAAGATACATAATGACATTCTGGAAAAGAAAAGCCAAGAGAGCCTTATGGGCCACATTCAGGAATATAAGAAAACTCCGAGGGAGCCAACAGCAAATGCTCTCATCCAAGTGATAGGCCAGAGTGTGGGGAGAAAAAATGATCCCTCACTTCTTTCTCTCTTAATGAACAGGAGTCAAGTCAATGAATAGAGGCTGAGTGCTAAGAGGTAGAATGGAGACAAGGTGCCCAATCAGTGCCATGGGGTTCTCTCTCTCCTGCAGAGCAGAGGACCAGGAAAGCACCTTGGGCCCCTGCCAGGGAGGAAAGTTCAGCTGTACTGTTTTAATCCACAACTAGAACCAGCCCTGGGGTGTGGCATGCCCCAGCACAAAGTGCCCAGGTATGCTGAGAAGAAGGGGAGGGAAATCCAGGGCCACCTTGGTTAATGGACTGAGGATCTGTAAGAGACACAGCTAGTGCATTTTTGCAGTGAGGGAATGAGAGGTTATGCTCTTAGAAGATAAATAGTAGGAACTAGGCCACTTCGCACTGAAGCCTGTGCTTCCAGACTACATAGGCTTACTCAGTTGAGACAGAATCATGCTCTGCAATAAAGCTTCCTACTCTGGATTTCTGTTTCAATGATTATATCATAGGCCACTCGTGAAGACTTCCTCAAGACCAATGAAATGGAAAGTGAATGAGATTCCTCCATGGAGGTCAATATCGCTATACTGGAGGAAGTAACAAGTGCAATGGTTTCCTTGAACCAATTATTCCCCTTTAGGACCTCTGCTGCCTGACCCTGCACTCCTATATTCTGATTTGGCAGCCTTTAAAGAGAAGAGGAACTAGGAATAGGTCCAAGGTCTCTCTGTCCCCAAGGGGCTCGGAAGTCTTATAGCCTGGTAAGGGTACATAGTTCAAGACCCCTTCCCACTCCTGCAAATAGAATCATCAATCCTCTGCTGCTATCTCATTGCTACCACTGGTGTCTAATGGCCCCTGACAATTACTGCATCTATGGCCGCACAATAGTAGCATTGGAGAATAAACTATACCATGATTTTGGATATCCAGCATATTCACAATAAGACAGTGGCACCCTACTGGCAGCAAAAGGTACATAACATAGGCAAATGGACATGGTATTCAATAGACATTTTAGACTCTTATCATCCTGAGGTTGTTGGCATCATCTAGAGGTAGAATAGACATTTAAATACTTGAATAAAATAATAGACTACTGGACAGAATATGTTGTCAACATTGTGAACTAACATCTTAGACAGTAAGGGCATTAAATGCAGCTGTTCCCAACAAGGGAATATGCCCTTTGGAATTACTGGGTAGAGAAAATCAGGATAGAAGGAGAGGCAGGGAGTGGAATGGAAAGACCAGCTCTCTACATCTGTGATTCTTACAATCTGACAGTACCCCACCCCTTCCCTTTTATTTCCCCATTGACTCTAGTGTCTGGGAGGCCAACTAGGCTTATCTTAGGGTGGCAATTAGACAATAGGGCATGGGAACCTCCAACCTGTTGCTTGAACTACAACTAATTTCAGTTATTGGGTATGACAGATCACAAACTACAAATATACTGAGCAGCCAATAGAGATTGTGAACCCTAGAGAACCCCCACAGCGGCCCATTTGGGTCATGACAAGTTCTATCATTGTGTCCCAGCCCCCATGACACCTGACCCATTGGGCTGAGCAAGGGGAGAAGTAGTAGCTATTAGATCCAGACAAGCTACATTACTGAGAAGGGAGAAAAACAGCTCTGGCACCTAAGGAAGGAAGACCTTAGACCCTGAGAAGTATTTGGATAGAGGAACAGTTATTGTTTCCCTTATCCCCCAGATCTGGCCCCACAGCTTGGCAAAACAATAACATGGTCTCCCTGAGTCAAGAAGCAGCTATGCTAGTAATCTGCCTCAGTGCTGGATTTATTGTCCTTGTCCACATGCTAGGCGAATAGGAAAACTCATGTGGACATGTTTATCTATGAATTATTTTGCTGTGCTTGACACTACTGTCAACAGCTCCCAATGTGGACCTCACTCACTCTATATGACAAACACATAGACTTCACAACCGCATTTCAATATGACTGATAAAAATTCATGTCTCTTGAGGCCCAAGCAACCTGGGGTTGTACCATGTATGGCAATCAACTCTGTGACTATCTGGTGACACTGCCACAAGTCTTAACCAAACCCACATAATGTGATCCAAGTAAGTTTAATGACAAATCCTGAACTGGAGTGACCTGTGCCATTTGAGTTATATGATTGCATGTGAAGGAGAGTGGGCCACTGAATATCTGCCACTGGGGACAGAGGTTTCTCTTTTGCCCATTTGTTGTCCTCTGTAACTTTTGGGACTGACACTGCCCCTTGGTCTACAGTCCCCTTGTGGGGACACAGGGTAAAGAGGGCTATTCTACCAGGAATACACTGACTCCTAATTCCATACAACAGTGTGACTACTGCTTCCTGGCTCAGAAGCCTAGAGAGACAATAATCAGAAACCCATCCTTCAACTTAGTCACTACAGCCCGTGAGACAGTACAAACCCTGGAAGATCAGCAGTTCAATCTAAACTCCCTTTCATGGATCACAGTGGATAATAGACTTGCCTTACACTGCATCCTGGCTGAATAGTGTGTATAGTCACCTACGTCCCATGCTTGGATTAATGCTACCAGTCAGCTAGAACAATCCACCACATCATAGGAAAGAAAGCTAAATGGTTACCTGAAATAAGACCATCTAGTCCCCTCTGGGACTTATTCAGGATCCAGGGATGCTGGGATACATAGCAAAGGCCAATACTGCAGAGTGGCCTCATCTTGCTGATCAACATTCTGGTGGTAGTAGCTCTAATCAAGTGCTGCATGAGACAAATTGGATGAATTTGGTCCTAGCTTCTGTCAGTACATCTTATTTGAGCTGCTGACGTCAATAAGTTTATATGACCAACAGAGTGCACAGTTCTGGTGCTTTATGTGACATTTGCCCACCTGTGAAAGGAGGAAATAGGGAGCTATAATTACAGTTCCCAAAGAAGCACATGGGTGAAATAGAGAAGAGATAAGAGCTCCCCAAAAGAAGGGGCAGGGGGTGACAAAAAAACAAATATCCATGATCAATATTTCAAAAGTATCATTTTTATGCCCTTTTTTATATGGGCCATTATCTAAGATCCTATGGGCAAAGTACAGAACTGGAAGTTTGCAAATCTAATACTCAAAAAGATAATTCTGCTCCTGCACAACCGACTTGTTTACTGTGCTTGATCTCCTCTGCTTCCATTTCAGCAATGACTGAAATATATTTAACCAAAGGATGGTGGCGAACACGATGATGAATCACAGTGTGGTGAGTCATAATGCTCGTTGACTGCTGCAGCTTCTTAAAGGCAGTGGGGAAAGAATTTGAAAGGCAAATTAAAGTTTTATATATGAGAGAACATTGGTTTCAAATTTAAAGTCTCCTTTTTAGAGAACCAATAACAATTATGACCAAGGAGTTTTTATTCAAGAGGAGGAATATACACTATTATGGTACCTAGCTTAATACTCAATTTATTAAATTCATATATCCAAATAAAAACTTTGAAAATCAATTTTCTTATAAATTTAATTAATTAAATTCCCTTAAATAATGTTAACTATAATTACAAATGTAGTATGGTTGATGCTTTTGAATATATCAAGCATCGTAAACTGCAAACCACATACAAATACAATGATTAAAGAACTTATAATACCTTTACATTAAAGCTAGTTATCAAAATTCCAAAATAGGTTTAACTGTTTCTTATTCTTACCCTTATTTTGACACATTGCCAATGATCCCATTTTTAAATGTTCATAGAATTTTTTTAATCTTACCAGACCCCCTGAAAAAAAATCACAGTGTCACATAAGTCAAGGGTCTAGCTAGATTCTGAGTTGTTGGCTGTATGACCCGGTGTTTGCATCTTGGCTATGATTATAATAGCTATGGTAATTCAAACAGGTGATAACTGAGCAACACAATGTAAATCCCTTTAAATAATAAATGTTTAAAGTTTCAAGTTCTTAAAACTTGATGCCTTTTCTTAAAATTATGTATTTTTACAGTTTTGGATGTCCTGACCTAGTCCCTAGTCTATTGTCCTGTCATTGTGATATAAGGACCTAGTCTATTAACATTATTTAAAAAATATATTTCTTAGTAATTTCTTTAGCTTAATTATGAGAGCTATCTAGGGCTTACTCTCTATGCATAGCTAACCATTTTAGAACAATAGGCTAATTTATTTCATTGGAGAAAAATCTTTTGAAATCTCCATTATTTTGACCAACAGGTCTAGGGAACTTTTGCACTCAATTTATTAGATTATTTTGTACGATCACTAATGCTAATCAGTACTTCCTGTTCTTGGTAGAGTTCCTGCTTTGTACAGGGTTTCTTTTCTGCTTACATGGATAGGAAATACATCTAATTAATAGAAGCAGCAAAATACCACATACAATAATACTTCCTACTATAAAAGTAAAAATTTTCAAATATCCAAGTACATATAATCTTACTTTATATAATAGCTACCCTTTGTATACTTAATGGTAACCTTTTTTACTTGATGTGTTATTATGAATTCATGGCATTTTGAAGATGCAGATTTCTAAGTATTGCTGTTACTATCATTATTTGATGCTTATAGGAAGTCTCCTTAAGCAGATTCATTTACTTTTTTCTTACTACCCCTTACATCTTTGAAATCATTCTTGCCTTCTGATGACAACAGTATATTTTAAACTGTATCTAAATATCCTGATTTGTTTTCCTGCCCTAAGGAGGGAAATCAAATACCTCCAATGAGACCTGGTCCCTTTTATGTAGAAAACAAAGTTAGAGACCAAATAAAATCTGGATCCTAAGGGTACACTAAGATAAGGACAATGTATAAGCAAATTGGTATTAACTGATCAACACCTAAGTGGACGTATAGGAATAACATTTATCGGGTGTCGGGCAGATGGGAGGGAGAGGAGGGGATGGGTACATCCATACATAATGGGTGCGATGCACACCATCTGGGGGATGGACACGCTTGAAGCTCTGACTTTGGTGGGGGGAAGGGAAGGAAAGGCAACACATGTAAGCTAAACACTTGTACCCCATAATATGCTGAAATTTAAAAAAAACATAAAAAGCTGTTTGGACTTTTTTTTTAGTAATGTGTGAGCTAGAAAAACAGATGTGTATTTAAAGATATGGCTTTAAGCTAATTTTTCCAATTTACTATGTTTTTGCTCCTTTCTTGTGTTATTTCACCAACCACTATGATTTTTTCCTACATTGACACTAAGATCTCAAAAGTTCAGCAAAGAGACCTTCAAAGGGGAATAAAAATTTGTGATTCTATATCGTTTATACATCCAAAGAATATTTACATATAGTAAACTAAAAGTAGTGTTGGAAAAGTTAAAAAAAAAAAAAAAAGAAAAGCAAAAATAGATCCTAGAAGTTAACAAAATTAGGAAATAGAGTATGGTTCATGATTTTGGAAAGGAGGATTACTTTATTATTATTATTATTTTTTTATTGTAGGACATCCAGGTCTATGGTCCTAGATAGAGAATTGCCACACTTACTTCTTTGAAAAAATTGCAGGGCATCAGAAATTGGAAGACTGGAAAGAAAAACAAAAAAAATCTTTCATGAAATAACTCAGTTTCATAAGAGTCTATAGATAATGGTGTTAGATAAAACAGTCTTACCTAAAGGAAATTTCTAAGTACTCACATATTATCAAAATATTTATTCCAAAACCATCTGTTTGTTGAAACTAGTTCCATGAATGACTCAACTATATGCTACTTTCATTACATACTCTTGAACATCATAAAATTTTATTCAGGGAATCTTAGTGGTAGCGGTAGCATAGTTTTCGGATCTCGTCAAATCCCACCATGATGGGCATACCCAGCGAATGGGTGCGGTGCGCACCGTGTGGGGATGGACAGGCTTGAAGCTCTGACTTGGGTGGGGCAAAGGCAATATCTGTAACCTGAACATCTGTACCCCTGTAATATGCTGAAATAAAAAAATAGTGTAATCCCAGCACTCTGGGAGGCTCAAGCAGGAGGATTGCTTGAGCTCAGGAGTTCAAAACCAGCCTGAGCAAGAGTGGGACCCCATCTCTAAAAAAAAAAAAAAAAAAATAGTGAAATAAAAAAAAATAAACACCTAGAAAAGCAAAGAAAAACATATGATCATCTTCAACAAACTTAGATGACAAAATATCCTCATGTACCCCAAAATACAGGCAGATGTGGACAAACCTTGAATAGCTACAAGACATGTACAGCACCTGTAACAGAGAAAGCACTGGGTAGCAACTAGGTATCCTATATCCCTAAGGATCCTAAAATAGCCAACAGGAACTCACTGGAAATTTCAGGGGACCAATGTGATAGCAGCTAAAACTGGGTGGGTTTTGCATAGTCCAGTAGTGGGTGAGTACAAGGGCCTTGCAATAAGTTCTAAAGAGACTGGAGCATCTTTGCCTCCATGAACTCTCAAAACTAGTCTTCAGAGCTCCCTTCCAGGATGAAGCCCAACACTGAGGATAAAGTGCCAGGAATAAAATCCAAATAGAGAAGCACAAGGACAAAAAAGAAAAAGGAAAAAGGGTGTCCACATAAAAAAAAAAATGGGGATTGGAATAGAGCAAGGAGATCCAAGAAAGTAAACTGCAATATTTAAGACGATACAAAACAGTGGAAGAATTCGCTTTAGGGTGTAAAGTTAGGAAAGTTATCTTAACTCCTCCTTCTAAAAGTTTAAGAAAACAAACTTCATTTAAAAAATAACAGAAAAGGAGTGAGGTCAATGCCATATTGAGCTAATACATACAGAAAAGTAGAAAATGGGCAACATGTGTAATCTATAGTGCTAGGGTCAACATGACTAGGTAGGAAGCAGGACCTGAGGATTTGCCAGCTGAGCTGGAGAGAATGTTGATTACTTAGGAGATGGTCAATTGATAGACTTTTGAAATTCCATATTTAGAAATAATATCTCTGTAGGGTGCTTTGTATATCCACATAATTTTAAAATTTTGTTTGGAATTTGGAGTTGATCAGAAAAAGATTAGAAATTATTTTCCCCATTTTACAACTGGAAAAACTGAGGTTCATAGAGAGTGAGACTTTTTCAAGATCACAATACTTGAATTGCTAAAATAAAGGCATGCTGAAAAATATATGAAAATTAGAACCTAGTATTTCAAAATGAGCTAAATTCATTAGGAAAAAAATGATAAAAAGCATGTAAGATCAACCTACATCAGGGTAAAAAAGCTCAGAAGTGAGGTGATAGAATTCAGAGGAGAATTAGAAATAAAAGAATAATTTCAGAAAATAACACTAAACTAGAAAGAATAAAAGAGTAAAAAGAAGTAGACATAAGTGATGTAGAAGGTGAAAGGGAGAGCAATTTTAAAGATCAGTAAGATCTGAAGGGATGTGAGGGTGACATGGCTGCAACATCTGTCACCCCATTGATCGTCGGGGTTGATGCGGCTGATCCAGATGGCTGAGTGGGTGTCCCCTTCCTCCCTCACCACTTAATGTGATCCACCACCATCAATGCCACGCTATCAGCCAAAGAGGAAGACATCCCTCCTAGGGGAGGAACTTTCTGTGGTCAAGAGTAGCTATGTTCCCCTGGTCGAACCTCCACGCAAGCTCCAAATGCTGGCAAGGTTGTTGAATAACAGGGAATGCTGGTGGGAATGCAAAATGGTATAACCACTTTGGAAGAAAATTTGTCAGTTTTTTACAAAACTAAATATACTCACCCTACAATCCAGCAATCATACTCCTTATTATTTACCTGCACATGGTGTTTTTAGTAGCTTTATTCATCATTGCCAAAACTTGGAAGCACCCAAGAAGGTCCAAGGTGAATGAATAAACAAACTATGGTGCCCTGAGACAACACAATATTATTCAGTGCTAAAAAGAAATGAGCTATTACGCCATGAAATGACATAGAGGATACTTACATGCATATCACTAAGGGAAAGAAGCCAATTTGAAAAGGCTACATATTGTATGATTCCAACTACATGACATCCTGGAAAAGGTAAAACTATGAAAACGGTAAAAAAAAAAATCAGTGGTTGCCAATGGATAGGGTGGGGAAGTCATGAATAGGCAAAGCACAGAGGATTTTTAGGGCAGTGAAACTACTCTGTATGATACTATAATGGTGGATACATGTCATTATACATTTGTTCAAATCCATCGAATGTACAACACCAAGTGTAAACCCTAATGTAAACTATGATCTTTGAGTGATAATGATATACCAATGTAAGTTCATTAGTTGTAGCAAATGTACCACCCTGGCAAGGGATGTTGATAGTGGCAAGGTGGGAGGGGATGGATACAGTGTACATAGGAACTCTATCTTTCCCTCAATTTGCCATGAACCTAAACCTATTCCAAGAAAAAAAATCTATTTTTTTAAGAAAAGTATGAAGAAAAAATTTAAAAGGATTTGAGAGAAAGTAACAAATATCAAAAGTAGATAGTCACGCTTGAAACTCTGACTCGAGGGGGTAGGGGGGACATGGGCAATATACATAACCTTAACACTTGTACCCCCATAATACGCTAAAATATAAAAAATAAAAATAAATTTAAAAAAATTTTTTAAAGTAGATAGAGAAGACCCAACATACATAAATATGAATGCCCAAGGAAGAAAAATCAAATTGAGAGGACAGAACAAAAATTAAAAATACATGATTTAATACAATTTTTTCTTTAATTTAAAAAATTGAAACCGGACATTGAAACCAAACATTAAAAAGCACAGTATACCTAAAAAATT